>PVIY010000513.1:0-198944 GCA_004026745.1 Myrmecophaga tridactyla | reverse complement strand
TCATGTACTAATCTCTAGAATAATCATAAAGTAATAGAAAATAATTTATAACTAGCAAGTTAATGAGAAGGGAAAATGCAATATATAAAACGTGGTTAATTAAGAAGAAAGCAAAAAATGAGAGGAGAAAATATAAAATGGTAGGACCAATAAAAATAGTAAGATGGTGTTTTAGTGTGCCAAAGCTGACAGAATGCAACGCACCAGAGATGGATTGGTATTCTAGTTTGCTAGCTGCCAGAATGCAATATACCAGAAACAGAATGGCCTTTAAAAAGGGGAATTTAATAAGTTACTAGTGTACAGTTCTAAGGCAAGAAAATGTCCCAATGAAAACAAGTCTATAGAAATGTCCAATCAAAGGCATCCGGGGAAAGATACCTTGGTTCAAGAAGGCTGATGAAGTTCAGGGTTTCTCTCTCAAGTGAGAAGGCACATGGCGAACACAGTCAGGGTTCCTCTCGCATCTGGAAGGGCACATGGTGAACACGGTGTCATCTGCTAGCTTTGTCTCCTGGCTTCCAGGTTCGTGAAGCTCCCTGGGAGGCGTTTTCCGTCTTCATCTCCAAAGGTCGCTGATTGGTGTACTCTCTGCTTCATGGGTGCTGCAGCATTCTCTGCTCTCTCTGAATCTCTCTCATTCTCCAAAATGTTTCCTCTTTTATAGGATTCCAGTAAATTAATCAAGACCCACCCAAATGTGTCGAGACACATCTCCCCTAATCCAGCTTAACAACCACTCTTGATTGAGTCACATCTCCAGGGACATGATCTAATCACAGTTTCAAGCATACAGGACTGAACAGGGATTAGAAGAAATGGCTGCCTTTACAAAATGGGATTAGGATTAAAACATGGTTTTTCTAGGGTACATACATCCTTTCAAACCAGCACAGTTGCTTTTAATAAAAGGGGATATATTTAGTTAAAAACGTATAGTTCTTCAGAGGAAAGGCAGCTAACTTTCATCTAAGGTTCTTTTTTACACGGGAAGGCACAGGGTGATCTCTGCTGGCCTTCTCTCCAGGCCTCTGGGTTCTAACATCTTTCCCCAGGGTGATTCTTTTCTGTATCTCCAAAGGCCTGGGCTGAGCTGTGAGTGCTGAGATGATGTGTGCTGAGCTGCTTGGGCTGTGCTCTGTTGCTCTCTCTCTCATTTAAGCACCAGCCAACTAACTCAAACATCATTCACTCCAACAGGCACACCTCCTAGCTGACTGCGGGTGTAATCAGCGACACATGAGCCTCACCTGCCATTGGCTCATGTCCACAGCAAGAGAACTAGGCAACTTGGTCAACTGGCCAAGTTGACACCTGAATCTAACTACCACAAATGGTAAATATAAGACCAAATGTATCAGCAGTAACATTTAATGTAAATGAACTAAGTCATTAGAGATTTTGGACTTGAAAGAAATCAAGCTGCTTCTCACTGGATATAAGGACATAGCATGTAGTAGCTTCAGTGAAGCTGAGAGAAAATTAGGGATCAATGTATCAATTACATTGAGATTAAAAGTAAATTTTTTCTTTTGCAAACTATAAATTTGTCTTTTCAAAATAAGGTCACCCACGGCTTGAAACATCCATTGGCAGTGAGGTGACTGGGTGAGTGAGAAGAAACCCTTTTAAGATTTGATTTATAGAGCCTTTGTGAAAGGCTGGTGCTTCAAGACTTGAATAGGGATGAGGTAGTTAGTATTTCAAAATATCAAAGAAAAAATGAGATTGCAAGTTATCAGTACATGAATTCAGTTTCTTTTCCAGAAAAAATGCTGATGAAAAAGAATTTCCATGAAGTCAACTTCAGACACTTTAAAACAGAATGGGAAATTGGCTAGCATGTCACAGTAGATAAATCAATTAAAACAAATAATGTTCCTTTTAAAGAAAGTAAACTATTTATTTAATATGAGCAATAGCAAATCTTTTGCATGTGGGTTTTGGGACTCCTCGGTAGATAAAAACCATATGGTGGCCATCCTTACTCAAAATGCTCAAACTTGTACCCACACTCATATCCCTTAAGATGAATAAGTTCTAATTCTGTGCTTTCATTTAAGTAAGTTTTAAAATTTACCTGAATCTATTCTGCTCATCTAGTTAGTTGGTGTTAAGGCCTTATGAGGCCATGGCACAGTGTAAGAGGAAATATTTCACTCTTATTCCAACAAAGAAAAGCTGTGTAAGAATTGCTTTACCACACAGCACATGCTTGTGTCAGCCCACAGAATCCGAGAGAAATTTCAAGGCAATAGGCAGTGCCATGTTCATGTTTTGAATAGATCTTTTTTTGCAGATCTTGTATTGGTACATACCAACTTCCCAAAGCCCAACAGTAGTAAATATAGTAGTGAAAACCTAATGAAGACTCCTTTGCTAAATTACCATATGGATTAAGCCATCAAAATAATGGTTTAAGATGAGTTCATTGTAAAAAGGCAAAATAATAAAAAAGTCAATAATAATAATGATGATGACAGTTCATCACCTTCAAAACCAGGAGTCAAGTTGTAGAGAGCTATAGCTGGGCTCCCTTCTCCATGGTCCTCTGAGAGGTTGGAGACAACAGAAAGAGAGCCTCAAACAAGGAAGCCCAAGAACTCATGCCTGGGATATCTTGGCTCCAGAAATCCTTGACCCTTGAGGGAAGTTCAACATCAACTCTTGGCACCATGCCCAGACTCTCTGAGTCCTTAGGGCCTTTTTATTACAGAGAGGCCTTGGGGAAACCAGGGAACAGACATGATCCCTCCATGAAGCAGCTGCTCAAAAGCAGCAACATACAAGTAGACTGTGTCCCTGTGAACGGCACCAAGAAAAATAAGAAACTGAAAGGGGCATGGACGGCAGAGAGGAAGAACTACTAAAACAGGCCCTGACCCATCTGATGTTATAAAGCTTTACTAGCAGCAGCTCGATGGTACCAGGAGACCTGCACACGTAGCAGAGTGACACAAATACTGCAGCCCTTCATGTTTCTCCTCTCATACACACGAGTTGTCATGTACACCCTGAGTTTTTACTTTCTTTTGTCTGAAAGCTAAAGCTTTAAATGCTGCAATTTTATTTTACAGAGCCACTGAAGGGGGCTGGCAATGAATGGAATAGAAAAATAATAAAAGCACTTAAAGAGATTCAAATTCAGTTCCAAAAAGCTTTGACACTAAAACTCGAGTTTCAAACACAATTTAGTAGATGAACTGAAGGAGAACATGCTTACTTTTGAGAAGATGTTTTCTTTGCTTATGTCTCACCCTTTTATCAAAGTTTCAGCCCCTTTGGGTTGTTATGGGTGGAACTGTACATTGCTTCTTCTTGGTCCCCTTACAGCTTGAGGGATCTGGTTTTGGACTCCTTATTTAACAATTCTCCATGTCCGCCCAGGGGTATTTCTCAATCCCTTTCCCTGTTCCTAAGACTTAAAAAACTTGGCAATCCCCTGAAAACTTCCTTCCAGCATTCTTTAGCACCCAGACGTCTCTCTACTGCAGCGCCCGAATGCAGTGCAAGACCCAGGAAGACCTTGTTTCAGATTCATTCGCTTTCCCGTGGCTATAACCCGAAGGCCTCTTTCCGTGCTCCAACAGCAGTTATCTCTGTTCTCTCTTCACAGAGTAAACAGACAAGTTTTGGAAAGTCACAGCCACATTAAGAAATTCATCTTCAATTATCAAATAGATTAAGCCATTTCAATAATGGTTAATCACATTAATGATTTATTGAAGTCACTAACCTTCAATATTAGTGACTTGCAATGTACATACATGTGATTGAACATTTTACAGTTTTAGAATTTATGGGTTTTTTTCTAGATTATGGCTATTTTGGGAAAATCTCTACCCTCCACCTATTTTATTGAACATTTCATTAAGAGTTAGTTTTAAGTCCATAGCAGGTAACTCCAATCTTAGAGTTGTTAGTGAGAATGTTTCTATTATTTGCTTTTTTCTTGGTCCTGCCTGATAATAGTTTTTGGAGAAAAAAAAATGACCTTTACCATACAAAGTTTATTCAATTATACCTGTTTGAATTCACAGCTAGAGAACAGGTCATCCTGTTAGAAATTTGTTTACAAAATCCATAATAAAAGCTCTTTTTTTAACATTATAGTACATGTTTTCTTTTTAAATTAGCATACAACACAAAGCTAAACTGATTAACAGGTTGCCTACTCTCAGTTTTGGGAGGAATCCTTCCTTTTTTTATAGAGTCATATGCACTGTAGGAAAAGAGATCCCCACAACCTGACAATCGCTATCTGACTGGTCCTCAAGGCATCTTCCTTCACGTCCCTCCTACACATGAGTTGTCATGTACGTGCTGAATTTTTACTCTCTTTTCCCTGAAAGCTGAAGCTTTAAATACTGCAATTTTATTTACAGAACTACACTTAAAACAAAAGTGAAACCAAGAACCACAAAAAAAAAACATACTCTGGTTTCTTTCAGAAATACTCTGGTTTCTCTTTCACCTTTTACTAAAGATTTCCATGGAGAGGAACAATTCTGAGTTTATACCCGATTTTTTGAGGCCTTGCATTATGTAAGGCTTATAAATCTGTATGAAAAAGAAAAGAACCACAACAACAAAAAAACCAGAAACAAAAATACACTCTAAAAAAATTACAAACCAACTGGAAAATACTCTGGCAGTGTTTACAAATTAATTGCTACCTTTGTACAAAATTCTAGGTAAAAAATGAGTGGACTACAAATCGCCTTAGATGAAACCATCACTATGCAGAAACCTGAACACAAAAACACACAAGGACACTGTGTGACAGTGCATGTGTGGTCCTTTGGACATTTTACTTCCTAAAGTTCTCGCAGTCATGATCCTCATGCTTGTCACTTTTACCCATTTCACGTGTAAAACTTTAATAGCAGCACCTCGACGGTGCCAGGAGACCTGCACACTTACTAGTTAAAAAAACACAAATACTGCAGTTCTTACCCACTTGGTAACATAGTTTGCCAAACTATGTCAAAAATAAAATGATGAATGCAAACAGAATACGGTGTGGGACATCTAATTCATATATATCAGTTAAGCCCATTAACTGGAAAAATCTCATAAATGAATGAACTTTTAAGACTTATTAGTATTCCTTTCATTTTCAAAACAATAAATATGGCATCACATTACCAAAAAGTTTCTCAAGAATTAGACAAAACACCCAACATCCTTGCCAGGTAAGCTCATGCTTTAGACTTTGGGGGGAAAAAATCAGCTTTGTGCAATGGGCAAAGAGGACAACACAAAGCTGGAAGCAGAGACAGCCCTGTCAGATGAGATAAATATGGAAATGGGAAATTTTTCCATGACGTAAGTGGTTTCCTATCTAGGAAAAAATCCACAGTGCATGTCCAGTAAGCACTAAACACAAAGCTCCCATCCCTCCCTACTGCACTGCTCCATCTCAGACCACACTGGGATCTGTACCACATCCAGTGTGTGTGACGGGAGGGAGTGGAAATAGATGCTTTGTTTTTCTTTCCAAACATACACCCATGCATACCGACACAAATAGTGTGGGTGCACTTGTTTTAACCACACCACCATATATTGTGGAAATATATTGAGAGAAAACTGGCTGGGGCTTTCTTCTTTTTCAGAAGGAATGTATTCAATTCAATTAAAAACATATCCATTGAGTACCTTTTATGTGCCTACCACTATGTCAGGCACTGTGCTGGTCTGAAGACATTGTGGACCCCAAGAAAAGCCATGTCCTTTAATCCTCATTCAATATTGCTGGGCGTGACCTTTTTATTGTTTCCATGGATATGTGACCCACCCAATTGTGGGTGGTAACTTCTGATTAGGTGGTTCCCATGGAATTGCGTCTTTACCCATTCAAGGAGGGGTTGTTTACTGGAGCCCTTTCAGAGGGAACCATTTTGGAAAAAGCTTTGGAGCCGCCAGAACTGATAGAGCCAACAGAATGGACAGAGTGCCAGGGAAGCCGTTGAAGAAGCCTGGAGAGAAAGCTAGCAGACGTCATCATGTGCCTTTCCAGCTGAGAGAGAAACCCTGAATATCATTGGCATTCTTGAGTCAAGGTATGTTTTCCTGGATGCCTTAGTTTGGACATTTTTATAGCTTTGCCTTAATTTGGACATTTTCATGGCCTTCGAACTATAAACTTGCAACTTAATAGAGTTCCTTTTTAAAAGCCACTCCTTTTCTGGTATATTGCATTTTGGCAGCTTTTACAAACTAATACAGGCACATAGCATTTCAATTTAATTGTTCATTTTGAGGGTTTGTTTTTTGGTTTTACCTGACAGTCCCTCCCTAATTCCTGCAGTTCTTAGCATCCAGGAAATGGATTTGAGGCACTGTGTGTCCCATCCCCAGTGGGATTTGGCCATTGCCACCTGCCAATGGAAAGACACTCTTAGACCCAACTGCTAGGATTTGCAGCTGACACAAAGCCTCCTACTTGGGACACCATTTCTGAAGAGAAAATCAGGAGATGCCCTGACAGTCTATCCCTTCATTTCATGAGTTCTGACTTCTCTTGGTCCAACTTGCTCCTTTACAGACAAAGGGGATGGGTTCTGGTGACAACTATTGCAGATTGCACACAACAGTGGCTCTCTCTTCTTACCAGTTTAAGTGAATGTCACTGTACCCTCACAGAATGGGGTGACTGTTCTAGTTTGCTAGCTGCCAGAATGCAGGACACCAGAGACGGATTGGCTTTCAATAAAAGGGGACTTATGGTTAACGTATAGTTCTTCAGAGGAAAGGCAGCTAACTTTCAATTGAGGTTCTTTCTTACATAGGAAGACACAGGGCGATCTCTGCTGGCCTTTTCTCCAGGCCTCCGGGTTCCAACAACTTTCCCCAGGCTGATTCCTTTCTGAATCTCCAAAGGCCTGGACTGAGTTGTGAGTGCTGAGATGAGGTATGCTAAGCTGCTTGGGCTGTGCTACATTGAGCTCTCTCATTTAAGCACCAGCCAATTAAATCAAACATCATTCATTGCAGCAGACACGCCTCCTAGCCAACTGTAGATGTAATCAGCAACTGATGAGGTTTACATGCCATTGGCTCATGTCCATAGCAATAGAACTAGGCACCTTCACCTGGCCAAGTTGATACCTAATCTAACTACCATAGTGACTTTCTCCCTAGAGGTCTCTCCATCTGACCTCATGTTGAGAGTGGCCTCCCTGAGTGCAATGTAAGAGACCCCTTTCCTCAGTCATGGGTGACTGGGAAGTCTAAGGATGGAGAGGCCCATATCTGCTTCTCCTTGAGACCTACACATCACCTATCCTGATTCTCTTTTCAAATGGACCATCCATGGCAGTGAGCTCCAAGCTCCATCTCCAAGCAAAGGAAGCAAAGTGGGACACTGCTTCTTGCAGGTGATAAACCTTATATCACACTGGTTGAGATCTAACCTCTGACAAATAGAGGTTCTCTACCTCTGCTTAACTAACTTGAATTCACAAAAAAATGCAGGAATGCCCAAATGGCAGCTAAGAATAGTTAAAAGTTCAAAACAACCCACAAAGAACCCTAAGCACCTGCCTGATAATTTTTATTGAATACTGAATATTGTATGAAAAAATTGTATAGGCTTTTGATGATGTTACCTGTGCTGGTTTGAAAGGAAGTATGTCCCCTAGAAAAGCCATGTTTTAATCAAAATCCCATTTCATAAAGGTAGAATAATCCCTATTCAATACTGTATGTTTGAAACTGTAATTATATCATATCCCTGGATGATGTGATTTAGTCAAGAGTGGTTGTTAAACTGGATTAGGTGACGACATGTCTCCACCCATTTGGGTGGGTCTTGCTTTATTGGAGTCCTATAAAAGAGGAAGCGTTTTGGAGAATGAGAGATTCAGAGAGAGCAGAGAAGAATGACATAGCCAAGAGAAGCAAAGAGCCCCCAAGCCAGTGATCTTTGGAGATGAAGAAGGAAAGTACCTCCTGGGGAGCTTCATGAAACAAGAAGCCAGGAGAGAAAGCTAGCAGATGACACCTTGCTCACCATGTGCCCTTCCAGCCGAGAGAGAAACTGTGACTGTGTTCACCATATGCCTTCTCACTTGAGAGAGAAACCCTGAACTTCATCGGCCTTCTTGAACCAAGGTATCTTTCCCTGGATGCCTTTGATTGGATATTTCTATAGACTTGTTGTAATTAGAAAGGTGACTTTCTAAAACGTGTATCTTTGAAACCTTGAGACGCTTATAAGGCAAAGTAATTGAAAAGAGCATCATTCCATTAAAAGAAAAATATGGGAGTAGCATGATCATGCAGGAAGTTTACATTTAATAATTTATAGACATGCCCAAAATGATGAAAAAGATTTTAAAATAACTCTGGCAGTAAGTTTTGGCTAAAAACAGCACAACTTGATTTGACCCAAAATAACTTTGCAAGTGTATAATGTTTTCCATGAACGAGTAACTTAGGTTAAATGATATGAAACAAAAGGAGGAAGATATTGAGACCTATACTGCATTTTTCAACTGGTTATTAATTATTTTCAGGAGACATTTATAGGTAACTTCTGGAATGTGTACTTGCACATTTATTAAAGTTCCCACCACTGTACTTTGTGTAGTAATTTATGAATCTCCCATCAGGAATACTTAAATCTGAGAGTTGCTGTAGTGATTTTTCATTTTTCCTTAATAAATATGGCTGTGTCCTGTCTGCCCTACTCCGTTAATATCTGCTTAGCCTCCTGATGACTAAAGTCATTGTGAGCAAGAAAGTATTTGCTCCCTTATGAGAGCCTCTGCTGCTCTCTTATTCTTCCCCATTCCCAGTTGTGGTCTGTGACTCTCGCATTAGAAACAGGAAAAGAAAAGCTCTCAGGTAGCCCATGTAGCTTTCCAGCTGTTGTACCTACAGGTAGAGCTTATGGCATAAATTTACACCTAAACCCTTCAGGGTTCAAGATTTTAGAAGTTCAGGAATCTTTTATGTTTTTTTCTCAGATTTGCAAGCTCTAACATGAATTTCAAAATCCTGGTTAGAAACTCAAAAGGCAAGCCTTACTTTGTTTGTTTTCTGACTCTTGTTTCTATCCCTTCCCTAAGGCAAAGGGGGAAAGTCCTATCGCTTGGTTTTGGGGAAAGGCCAGCAGATACAAGATGTAGAAGATTCACAGACTATCTCGATATACTAGAAATCATCAACAAATATATATGTATAACTAGCACTCTTCATAATCTGGCCAAGCCTACTATTGTTTTATAAGCGTTTTCCCTTCCTTTCCTCACCTTTCCTCCCCACCCCAACCCCTCCCTGCCCTGAGCACTCACCATTTATCCTGTAGCCCAGCTTTCTAGGACAGTTTTTCATTTCCTGGACGTGCCACTTTCACACCTCCGCTCTTTGCTCAACCCTGCGTGGAATGGTCTCCTCATTCCTTCCTCCACTGCTAAAAGCTAGCTCATCCTGTAAGGCTCAGCTCAATACTTTATCACTTCCTTGGAGAACCCTTCTGGACTACAGCCTAGTCTGACTTCTTCCTCCATGCTTTGCCAGCATGTAGTCCCTGCCATCATTTTATGGTCAACTGGAAACATGCAACTCTCTCCAAACTGGTGTAAGCCCTAGGAAAGGCACATCCGCATTCTTATCATGTTTGTATGCCTAGTGCTGAGACTTTGCCCAGCCTATAGGAAGCTGTTGATAAATAATGAATACTTAAATAAATCAAAGCATGAGTGGGGGAAAAAGTAGGGAAGTCTGTAGGAGGAACAAACTTGGATAAGGGAATTACATAATTAACTTGGCTTTAAATGTATTAAATTTCAGGGTACCAGTGGGACATTCAGGTGGAGAGTCCACCATCTAAGAAACCCTTGGGCACCCCTGATTCTCAGTTCTCCTACCTGTGTTTTGAAATGGTGCCAGTTGGATTGGGACTGCATCAGTTGGGTTGAGGCAGGAAAGAGGTGCCACATTTACGTGGGAAAATTGAGGAGAGTTTAATGGATTGTTTACAAAGATGTTAAGGTAAAATAACAGGGTGAAAAAATGTGGAGAGTGAATCCAGAAGGCAAATTGAGACTACCTAATATCACAGAAACCATTTAAATCGGGCCATCGTAGCTGCTCTGCAGCCCTTCCATCTATCACCCTTTAAGGGAGCCTTGCTGTTGAGCATATGCTATTAAAGGTGCCAGGGTTCAGGCTGGGCCAAGCAAGGAGATCACTTAGCTGCCAACAAGGTGAGTTGGAATTGTACTGACTAGGCAAGCAGAGGTCAGAGCTGGCTAGAGAAGCAGTGACATGGGTAAGTTTAAGGAGTGAGGCTGCTAGAGGAGTGGGTTAGAGCGAGGGTGAAGAGTGCAGGAATGAGAGTGGTGTAGATGGGCTGGAGTGGAGGAGGGGGGCTTCAGGAAGGGGGTCACAAACAAGGTGAGGGCATTGGCAGTGTGCTGTTTGAGTGGGCTCACATCCCAGGATGAAGAGAAGTGTGCGGCTTCTTGGTTCATCGTGCCCCTCCAGACCCAATGTGCCTTTGTTGACTTGCCTTTCCACTGATGGTGCCGAATCAGTCCCACAACTCTCACATCTCTACCTCAAGCCCCAACACCTTTATCTCTCTCAGTGCTTGAACTGACTTTGCCATTCTACTCTACATGGGTGATTGAGGTTACCAGAAATAAACATCTTCAAGCTCCACTCATCATCTCATAAAGTATCGCCACACTTCCTCCCTTCTCTTCCTCTTGTCTCAGAAAACAGCTGTCTTTCCTCCTCTCTTCAGCTCTCTGAGCCTCCCGGTGTCCTTGATCACCTTAACACCCACCTCAAAAAGGACTGTGCTTCCTCAGTTATTGTCTATTTCTAACACTTTCCACTAACTTCTTCTCCTCTCTCTATCAATTGTATAAACAAACACAAGTATAGTTTTCCTAGAAAGAAATCATAAATGCACTTCCAGTGACTCTCCTCTCTTTGCCTTGGGCACCACCATCCTAACTAAAGTGCTCCACGGGGGCTGCCTCCCACTCACTCCCAGTTTAATTCTCACTCCCAGCTTAACTGGGTTTCTACAGCACTGCTCTGCTGGAAGTACACTCCTGAAGGGCCCTGTTCTAGTTTGCTAGCTGCCGGAATGCAACACACCAGAGACGGATTGGCTTTTAATAAAAGGGGATTTATTTTGTTAGTTCTTCAGAGGAAAGGCAGCTAACTTTCAACTAAGGTTCTTTCTTACCTGGGAAGGCACAGGGTGATCTCTGCTGGCCTTCTCTCCAGGCCTCTGGGTTCCAACAACTTTCCCTGGGGTGATTCCTTTCTACATCTCCAAAGGCCTGAGCTGTGAGTGCTGAGATGAGTTACATGGAGCTACTTGGGCTTGAGTCTCTCATTTAAGCACCAGCCAATTAAATCAAACATTCATTGCAGCAAGCACGTCTCCTAGCCAACTGCAGATGTAATCAACAACAGATGAGGTTCACATACCATTGGCTCATGTCCACAGCAACAGAACTAGGTGCCTTCACCTGGCCAAGTTGACAACTGAATCTAACTACCACAGGCCCCACGGGCCAACTAATATCCTCAAAATCTTCCTCTCAGTCCCAGGACGTGGATCCTCTGCAGGATTTATGACTATAAACAACCTTGCCTTTTTGAAGCTCTTTCCTCTCTTTGTATCCATGACCCAGGGTTCCTCTGGATCTTTGCCCACCACTTAACACAGTCCCTTCTCCTCTGGCAGCAAGGCACAGTGCTTAAGAGTGTGTGGCTGAGATCAGGCTTCCTGGAATCAAATCCTGGCTTGACCACATACTTACTGTGCAATTTTGGGCAAGTTATTTGTCCCCACTGTACCTTGGTTTTCACATTTGTCAAATGGAAATGGGATGGTATGAACTTTCCGTAAAAGTTCAATGGCATGATGAGCATAAAGCACTTTGTAAGCTGCCTGGCTTGTCATGAGTACTCAGTTTGCTATTGGTATTTTTGTCTCCCTTTTATTTCTGATATATATATATATTTTTTCAGCCAAGCACACCTATGCTTCATTTTCTGGACTTTCTCTGTGTTTTCCTGCCTTGCTGCTTTTGTATACACCTTTGCCATTCCTCTGAAGCCCCCTCTCCCTTTCACCTGTTGAAATCCTTCTACTTCTTTAAGACTCCACTAAATGTCCTGTTTTCCATGGAGCCTTCCCATGTCTCTCAAGCCAAAGGTTATTCCTCCTCCACTAAACTCTCTTTTCCTCACTTTTCTAATGTTTTCTGCCTTGTATTATAACTATTTAATTCTATGACCTATCTTTCTTACAAGATTTTAAGATCCTTAATGGCAAAGCAACACCTAGAAGACATTGTGTTTAATATTGGTCATGAATGGGTGAATATAGTCATGAAGATTTAGCACCATTTATCTTAATCCAGTGAAGAAAACATTACATCAGATTCACTGTAAATATTTTTAGAAAGGATTATGTAGTTTGACAGAATTCTGAAGAGAGTTGACTTAGAGAATTCTGAAATAAGTTACATGGGAAAAGAAAAAAAAAGCACATGGAGTCTACATATGTTCTTTTTTCATATGTTCTTAATGAATACAAATCACTTGGAAAATATGTAAGAAACCAAGAGTTATAACCTCAGAGAAACTGATATTTATTTTAAAGTACATGTCAATGGACTGCTATGTCTTGAGGATTAAGCTATCAGGGAGGGAAGGAAAGTTATATGCTGTGTCTATGTCTCTTCTCTGTAGCTCAGTAAAGAATCAGGAGAGAGTTTGGATTTGACTCAATAGGAGAGGAGAAGGGAAGAGATAGTGGGACAGGTCTTGTACACATTGGGCCTTCACTGACTGAGTTAACAAATGAATTAAGGAAAAGATCTGTCAAGGTGAGACCTTACTTTTTGAGGTCACCGTACTCAATAAGAGAAGAATAAACTTGATTACTTTGACTGCTTGGCTCTGATGGTGAACATTTTTCACTCTGCCAATAATGTCACTGGTGCACATTTTCTCCTTTTCTCTAGGGTTCTGTCATGATGTTGCCATAGTTTACTTCTTCTTCCTCTGTCCACCCATCCTCAGTGCCATTTCCCCGGTATTCCATTCTTGGAGCTCTTCTCTTCTCACTCAGCTCTGCCTTTCCTATATGATCCATCCACATCTGTAACTTCAGCTCTTCCTCATCTGCTGGTGACTCCCAAATATGCATTCCTAAGCTCCAGATGCTCATATCCAAACTTCTACTTGAAATCTTCACATATCACTTAACATATGCTGAGCTGAGCTCACTGGCTTCCACCACCGGGGGTAAGACTGAGGCACACAGACCTCCTCGCTAGCCACTCCACTCCACATTGTTGACATAGAGTCAAGGCTGAGAGCTTTTGATCGGCAAAGGGCAGAGAAGGAATTATTAAGGGTCGAAAAAATCCCATCTCGCTTCTATTTTCAAATCAGCACTGGTCTCAAGGTTTGGCAATCTCTTCAGAAAAACAAAAACCCTGTGGCTAATCAGAGCTTTCTATTTTAGGAGTGAGTCAGATGGATGGCCACCTTTACTATCAACGTCCCCCATCTCAAGTGGCTTATCAGAGTATTCCTTACATGTAGTAATCTCTTCAGCAGAAGTTCTAATAAGGACAATTTCCTCCCTTGCCTTACATATCCAGGGATATTTAGGTCCCCTTATAGATAAGTTCCCCAGGAAGCTGCTTGACTGGCCTCTGCTTTGGCCTGGCTATACCCTAACTCTTAAGCACCCTTCACTCCAGAATTAGCATTCTAGGTAAATGGTGCCATATCACATAATTTCCCACGGCGTCCTTCACTTCCTAAATCACTAAATCAGCCCTGCTTCTTAATTTCTAAATTGCTGAACTCTCTTATTTCAAGTAAGAGAGCACCCATAGATTGTCCTGAATTTATGTTCAGAATATGATATCATTTATGACCAATGACAGTTTTGTTTCTTTCCTTACAATTAGGATATGCTTCTGTGTTTTCCTTGGACTTCTAGTAAAATGTTAAATGAAAGCACTGATAACAGGCATCTTTTCTTGTTTCTGTCTTTACAGGAAAGCTGCTAATGATCATCATTAAGTATAATGTCTGCTTTAGCTTTTTAATACATACCTTTTGTGCTGGTTTGAAAGGATGTACAGACCTTAGAAAAGCCATGTTTTAATCAAAATCCCATTTTGTGCTGGTTTGAAAGGATGTACGGACCTTAGAAAAGCCATGTTTTAATCAAAATCCCATTTTGTAATGGTAGAATAATCCCTATTCAATACTGTATGTTTGAAACTGTAATCAGATCATCTCCCTGGACATGTGATTTAATCAAGAGTGGTTGTTAAACTGGATTAGGTGATGACATGTCTCCACCCATCTGGGTGGGTCTTGATAAGTTTCTGGAGTCCTATAAAAGAGGAACATTTTGGAGAAGGAGGAGATTCAGAGAAGGCAGAGAATGCTGCAGCGCCACAAAGCAGAGAGTCCATCAGCCAGCGCTTTGGAGATGAAGAAGGAAAATGCGCCCCCAGGAGCTTCATGAAACAGGAAGCCAGGAGAAGAAGCTAGCCGATGACACCGTGTTCGCCATGTGCCCCTCCAGATGAGAGAGGAACCCTGACTGTGTTCGCCATGTGCCTTTCCACTCGAGAGAGAAACCCTGAATTTCATCGGCCTTCTTGAACCAAGGTATCTTTCCCTGGATGCCTTTGATTGGACATTTCTATATACTTGTTTTAATTGGGACATTTTCTCGCCTTAGAACTGTAAACTAGCAACTTATTAAATTCCCCTTTTTAAAAGCCATTCTGTTTCTTGTATATTGCATTTGGGCAGCTAGCAAACTAGAACACCTTTTATCACATTAAGAAAATTCCCATGTATTTTTAGCTTGCTAAGAGATATTTTTAAAAATCATGCATGTCTTTTTTTTAACACATTCCTTTTCTAAATCTCTTCAGGTAACTATATTTTTATTACCCACATGAATTGGCAAAAATGGTGCTTCTATTTTCAATAAGGAAGACTGGTCTGCATTTCTCTTTTCGCATACAGCCACCTCTAGGTTTAACATCCATGATGTTAAACGCAGCAGCATGAGATGGGGGAGTTGCCCCTGCTTTTTCTTCAATGGAACAGTTTGTATAAGATTGAATTTACCGGTTTCTTTAAGGTTTGCTTATTGCCTGTAAAACTGACTGGACCTTGTGTTTGCTTATTTTATTTTTTAGAAGGCATATTTTAATTTCCCTAATAGCTATAGGCCTATTCAGGTTTTCTTTCTGAGTCAGCTTTGACTAGTTTTATTTTTGTAGGAATTGTTCATGAATCTAAGTTTTTAAATATACTGACATAAAATTGTTCTTAGTGGCTTCTCTCTCTCTGAATATGATATAATTTGCTTCTTTAACTTCTCGATATTCTTCAAAAGTGTCCAGGTCATGAAAGACAACTAAAGACTGAAGAACTGTCACTGATTGCAGGACGAAGGAAAAATAACAACGAAATGCAATGTGGAGCCTGAATAGACACCTAGAACAGAATTGATGAGATTCCAACAAGGTCTTCAGTTTAGTTAATAATATTGTACCAATGTGAATCACCTGTTTTTGAAATTGAAATATAGTTTTATACATTATTAACACTAGAAAAAGCTAGATGATAAGTATATGGGAGCACTTTTTTTTTGGAACTTTTCTGTAAGTCTAAACTTAGTTTTAAAAAAAGTAAAAAAATTATATATATATATATATCACTTTGGTTGCTGTGTAAAAACTAGAGTGAGTGGTGGGTAGCGGGCAGTGCCAGAGTGGGGCTGCTTGACACGGAACACTCAGAAATTCAGGAAAGGTGGTTTGGATGACAATGGTAGCAGTAAAGATAATGAGAAAGGGCTTCTTGATTTTTGAAACTACCATACTTGTAGCTCTGTCTCATCGTGATTCCTAATATTGTTTATTTAGCTCTCTTTTTAAGTTGATAAATCGTACTAAAGTTCTATTTATTTTATTAGTCTTTTCATGGAGCTAAATTCTCATTTATTTTTAAGCCTTTAAGTTTTTTGCTTTTTATAACATTAGCTTCTGTTATTTACTCATTCAATAAATATTGGTTGTACCTTTTATATTCCAGATGCCATTCTAGGCAACTAGAATACATCAGTGATCAAAATTGACCAAGATTCCTGTTCAAACTCACCAAGTCTTAAAGTCAGATGAGCCCAGCAGCAGCCCATTTTAAAACAGAAATGGTACATCTAAGATCAAGCCCAAGCAAGGTCAGAGGATATGAGTAAGCTGTCTGAAACAGGCAGACCTCACGTTACCCCACATTTCCACTAGTGCCCCTTGTTGGCCACTTGGAGAGTCCCATATGACCAACTGAAGGAATCATAATCCCAGATTTGGTATATGAATGGGTTGTCTTGGTATGTTGTACAAGCAGAAAATGCCTGGAGGGTGCATCATAGCCACATTCAGGAGTGGCCTTGAAAGACAGTGAAGAGTGAAAATCTTCCCAATGGGTAGAGATGCAAGAGGGCCATCTGGTCTTCTACTTAGTGTTGAGGAAATGACCTGATATGAAAATTCCTGAGCGGTGACCAATGACCTGGCTGTCTTTTTCAGGACAAAGGCCTGAAAAGAAATTATGGGAAGGTCAGAGACAAGAAGTCTGGTGTAGAGGCATGTGGATGGACCTATCAGAGTGAGTATAGAGTATGAACATCTTTGTATCACATGTTCGTGTCTGCCAGAAAGAATCCACCATGGGAGAGGCTCTGAGCAACCAAGTAGACAAACTGGCTCCTTTAGTAAGGTCATTCAGCATTTATCATCAGCCACCCCAGAACTGACATGATGAACATGAGAATGGAATGGCCACTGTAGAAATGGAGGCTACTGACTTGATCTAGCTACTGCTGCCTCTGAATGTCCAACCTGTCAGCAACGGAGACAGTGTTGAGTACCCAATAAGGCACTCTTCCTTGAGGAGAACAGTCGGCCACTTGGTGGCAAATCAATTACATTACGCTCCTTGCATTGTGAAAAGATCAGGAGTTTGTCCTTATAAGAATGGATACTTAGTCTGGGAAGGGTTTTGTTTTTCTTGCCCATAGCATTTCAGCCAGCATCTCTATCTGGAGGCTTTGACTCACTGGCATGAGCTCCCACACAGCATAGGGCTTGACAGGAGACCCATTGCATAATAAAGGAGGTGTGGGGGTTAGCCCATGATCATAGGATTCATTGGCTGGATCACATACCACACTTCCTAGAAGAAGATGGCCTCACAGAATTCTGTTCCAGCTTTCTAAAAACATAGCTGAAGTACCAGCTCAAAGGCAATAGTTGAAAAAAGATGGAGAATTATCCTTCAGGGTGTAGTATCTGTTTTAAATCAGAAGCCTCTATATGGCACCATGTCCCAATTAGAACAAATATATGAGTCTGGGAACTAAGGCATAGAAGCAAAAGTGGCTGCACTTAACATAGCTCCCAAAGATCCACTGGAAGATATTGCATTTCCTGTCCTTATAACTCTAGGACTTGCATGGTTATAGACTTGAGTCCCTGATAGAGACTCATACTTGCCAGGGGACTGTTGAATGTCAAGCTATAGCCTCTACAAAAGCACTCTGAATTCCTAATATCCAGGGCCAGCTAGGTAAGAAGAGGTGTCACTATTTAAGCAGGAGGTAGAGGTGCTTTTACACAAGGGGGACAGAAAGTTCACATATAGAACCTAGATGATGCTTCTTGGCGGTCATCTCTTGGTACTTTCTGGTACCATGAAGGTTGGCAACCCCAAACTAAGAAGGGTACAATTAACAAGGGCTCAGATCCCTCAGGAATGAAGGTTTGGGTTATACCATGCCATAAGCTGCCAAGATCTGCTGATGTGATAGCTTGAGGTGAAGGAAATTTAGAATAGATAGTGGAGGGGGGGAAAGAGGAGTACCGGTTGTGATCTGATATAAAAAATAACAATACTCCCTTTTCTTAAGTTTTCCCTTAGGATTGAAGACCATGGGAACCATGGAAGAGCTGCTTCCCAAACCTATATTAAGAAGTAGATCTATGTCACATAAGGGCTGGATTGTGGCAGCCATGGAAGAGAGCTGCAGGGAGATGAAGTTCACTGACAGACCCAGTTGCTGTGCCTCCATGTCCACCACCAAGCTAGCACAGAGCCTTTGCTTTCCCGGGGCTGCTCTAGCCTGTGACTGAGCACAGCTGGGGCACTAGTGCAGACCTATTTGAGTGGACCGTGGACCAACTCTCATGGGAAAGTTTGGCTTGAGGACTCTGCATCCACCTGGCCAAACATTCTTAGAACTGTCTCATTCAAACATCCCTCCTTTCCCCTCTCTTTTTTTGAAGATCCAAAGGCTTTCCGTGACTACTCCTGTTTCCTTTATGCATCACAGTTGTTTCCTCCTGTAAATCTGTTGCATGTCTAATCCTGTCTTAGCATCTGTTTCTTGGAGGACCTTAACTAACCCTTGCTATTTAAAGCCATAGGTGAACAGAGCCTCTTCCTCCATTCTTTCCCCATCCTGGGTGGTTTTCAACCTTGAGTGCACATTGGAATCATCTTGGAAATTTTTAAAAAATGCTAATGCTTTTCCCATCTAATATTCTGATTTAAATGGTCTACAATATTGACTGAGTGTCATGATTCTTAAAAGCTTCCCAGATAAATCTAATGTGCAAGCAAGGTCGAGGATCATTGGTCTAAAAAGTATGATCAGTGCATCATCTAATTCACTCACAGAAAAAAACTGCTAATCATGTTCATCTGTCTGCTTTGTTGAGGAAAAACCCCAGAAGCTTAAATTAGAATCACAGTAACAAAACAGTGGAATAATAACCTATAGAACAGGAGAAAATATTTGCAAACCATAAAAAACTGATTATGATTTAATATCCAGAATATATAAAAACTCTTACAACTCAACAACAAAAGAAAAACAATGAAATTTTAAAAATTGGCAAAGGACTTTAACCGGAGAAGATATACAAATGACCAACAAACACATGAAAAGATGCCCAACCCACATAATTAGTCATCAGGGGAATGCAAATCAAAACTACAATGAGATATCACTTCACACCCACTAAGAAAGCTTTAAAAAGAAGAGAGAAAATATCAAGTTTTGGTGAAGATATGTAATATTCAGAACTACACTGCTGATAGGAGGACGAAATGATTCAATCACTATAGAAAGATTTTAGAGGTTCCTCGAAAAGTTAAACACAGAAATACCATGTGACTCAGTCATTCCTCTTCTAGGTATATAACTATGGTGGTTTGAAGCTGTAATTACCCTAGAAAACATGTCTTAAATTTAATCCATTCCTATGGGTGTGAACCCATTGTAAATGGAACCTTCTGATGCTTTAGTTAAGGTGTTTCCCACCTCAAACAAAATGGTTCTTAACCCTATTATTGGAGTCTTTTATTAGAGAATTAAATTCAGACAGAGAGAAAACCACAGAAGCAAGAAGTTGAAATCAACAAAAGCCAGAAGAAGAGGAAGAGACCAATAGACACTGCCATGTGCCTCGCCGTGTGGCAGAAGAGACAAGGTCCTCCAGCAGCCAGTCTTTAGGAAGAAGGCATCAATGATGCCTTAATGTGCTGGTTAGGCTCATGTGTCGACTTAGCCAGATAATAGTAGCTAATTGTCTCATCAAGCAAGCACTGGCCTAACTGCCACTGCGAGGCTACTTCATGGATTAAATCTTCAGTAAATTGGTTGCATCTTGGCTGATTACATCTGCAATCAACTAAGGGGAGTGTCTTCTGCAATGAGAGACATTTAATCCAATTAGTTGAAGGCTTTAAAAGGAAAAGTGGTGACTTCAGCAGTCAGAAGAGAGAGCTTTTGTCTCTACTTCTGACAGCTAGCTTCTACTGGAGAATTCTTCGAAAACCTTCATCAGAGTTGTCAGCTTACACCCTGCCCTATGGAATGTGGACTTGTGCATCCCCACAGTAGCGTGAGACACTTTTAGAAAAGCTCATACTGTTTACAGGTGTCTCCTATGGTTCTATTTCCCTAGAGAACCTGACTAATATACTTGATTTGGACATTTTCTCAGTCTCAGAACTTTGAGTGAATAAATTCCTATTGTTTAATCTGACCCATTCATTTAATCATACCTCAAAGTTTGAAAACAGATAAATAAATGCATGTACATGCATTTTCACACCAGCCTTATTCACAAGCCAAGAGGCAGAAACAACCCAGATGTCCATCAAGGGATGAATGGATATACAAATTGTGGCATGGAATATTATTCAACCATAAAAAATAATGAAGTACTGTTACATGCTACAGTGTTTCAAGCTGGAAACCATCATGTTAAGTTAAAGAAGCCAAACACAAGAGGTCACATATTGTATGATTCCGTTTGTATGAAATATCTAGAATAGCTATATCTGTAGAGATAGAACACAGATTGGCATTTACGAGGGACTGAGGGAAGAGAGGAGTGGTGGGCAACAGCTTAATGTGTACAGGGTTTCCTTTGAGAACAATTAAATTTTTGGAATTAAATCAAGGTGATTGTACAATATTGTGAATGTAATAAATACCACCAACTTGTTCACCTTAAAATGGTTAATTTTGTTATATTAATAGTACAATTTTAAAAAAAGGTTATAGGGTCTTAAAAATACATTAGGTTTAGAATCATCACAAATAAAGAGCTCCGGTCTAATTGTGGAGTTTCCTTATAGAGATCCAAGCCTAGGATGAGACAGTAAGGTGTTAATTCTGTGCGGTGACAGTTAATGAAGGAAGTTGCCTAAGGGAAGGTGAAGCGTTCTAAACAAACATTATCATGATGGATTTATCAGGGAGAGTTTATTTTTTGAGAAAGGATGTTTAGGCCTTCATAAAAGCTATTATATGATTTAATCTGTTGCTTCATTTGGTCACTTGAACAAAAGATGGTTTTATGCATACATTACTGAATGTATGACACAGCAAACTGATGGTTCTATGAGAAACTACTTGCTTTTCAGATATCTGAATGGTTGTGCAATAACATGGAAATTATTTTCTCCAATGGTAGCAGAGCGCAGCATTATATGGAACCATACTTCCATTCAATATAACAGGAAGGGGGATCTTTTCCAAACACTTCCAATATTGAAGTGGATAGCCCCCAAAGGTAATAAAATTCCTCTTAGGAAATATGAAATCAAAGCCTCTGAAATACCTTGTTGGTGATTCTGTACATGAGAGTTGTATATTTGGTAGTGAGATAGTTGGAGAGATGGTTGGAGGGTGTCACTTGGGAAAAATGGCCTAGGATAGGATTGTTATTCTACCACATGCATCAAAGGTGGTGCCTGGCCAGCCATCAAAAGACCTAGGCAAGATGCAGTGCAGACACTGGATGGCCCTTCTCTTCCTACAGGTCTCTTTCATTTCACAGGAACCCTGCTCCCTGACTTCCAGGGCACTGAATGATCGTTTTGCCTTTATGGAGCGTAAACTGACCCCCCTTCAGGGTCTCTGTGGAAGAATGACCTCTGTCTTACATCACCTACTCTGTCTTCCCCTTCCCTAACATCCCCTCCACCAGACTGTCTCCCCATATCTCCAGTCTGCTTAGTCTCAGAGGACAACAATCTGAGAAATGTACAATAGTGTTATGAATGACCAGTTGACTCATCTAGCCTCACAAAACAAGCATGGAAATGGAGGTGACTTGGAGGAGTGTGTGGTTGGGTGGGAGGGGGAGGTGGCGAGGAGGCCTTTTTCTTGCCCTCAGTCCTAAGGCTAGAAAACTTAGAAGTCCACTTGCAAAAGTTTGCCAAATTTTGATTTATGAGGGTTAGGGGTAAAAAAGTGCTTCACTTCTCAGCCATGGATTTCTTTTACAATTCTAGGTAAGCTATTATACTCAACTTATGTTATGTTAGGAATAATTCCTATGAATAATAAACCAATATTTATGGAAAAGTTAACATACAGAGTCCAGATTTAGCTTGGAAGAGAGAGTAAAAATAGCACACCTTCAAAGTAGCAGCAGTAGTGTTTATGTGTTCTGAGAAAGGCGGTGTTAGAGTTATGTTTTTCCCTTCTTTTGGTTGTCAGTTCTCACATAAGGCAGGATGTGAGTAAGCAGTAGAAGAACCTGAGAAAGTTTGGGCTGCAATATATTTTGTTTCTCTTTATCACAACCAAATAATAACAGATAACACAATTTAAAATTTCCTTTGTCTCAAGACTGTCAACATATTTTTGGAAATCCATCCTGGATTTTTGCCTGGTTAATAAGTGGAGTAATAGTGCCTCACACACACACACACGCACACGCACACGCACACAAAACAGACTAGCTCTCTTTCTGGCCTCCCTCTTTGTCTGCACAGGTTTGAAATTTGTATGCTTTGAGATTGGCAGCCAGTGAGAGAAACCACCAGAAGTTCAGTGTTTCCTGTGATGTGTTCCTGCTTTGGTCAAGTTAGAGACTGGATCGAAAAAGGGTGGTTGGCAGGTTGACTCCTGATGGTGTGGGATAGAGCAGGGTTTCTCTGACTTTAATGTGCCTGTGAAATCACTGGGGATTAACTGTGGGTTCGATTCAGCGGGTTTCTGGAATAGAGCCCAAGATTCTGCATTTCTAAAAGCTCCCAGGTGAGAGGATGTGGCAGTTGCATGACTTATGAGAACAGCCTCTCCCCTACCTCCACGTCCCAAGGACTGGACATCTTCTCAACCACTCCTAAAATATTTGCCTGGAGAGTGACCGCATCTGACTCACCAGGGGAGCTTTAAAATCAGCTTCCCGGGGATTCTGATTCAGTAAGCGTGTGGTGGGTCCCAGGAACCTGTGCTCTTTCAGAGGAGCAAAGAGGCTTGGAACCCTTAACAATCCTCCGACTTTATAAATAAAGAAGTAGAGTTTGTGAGCCAGGATGCGGTCTGCCCAAGTAGACCTAGTTACTGATGGCAGTGGGATCAGAACTCAGAAATCCTTTTTCAGGCCACCAATCTACTATTTTCTACTCGGCTGCCCAGGGCAGTTGCTTTCCCTAGAAAGGAAAGTAATATCCTATCCCCAAGTAAGTGATTTTTAAGTGCAGAATAAAAGTCAGGTCCAGTGCTGTTTAATGGGGTGCCATTCTAATCAGAACAGTTTTCTCTCGCTGGAAGCAAGCCCATAGAGACTTAATGTACATTTGTATCTGTTCAACTCGGAAAGGAAGTTGAATGGAGAAGTGCACTATAGAAATAGAAATCTCTCCCATTAGATCCCCCTAGGACAGAACTTCATAATTTTAAAAGGTCTTTGTTCTTAGATGCTTTTCTAGTACCCAATGAAAACATTAATGCTATTCAGATGGTTTCTATATAATCAGCAATCCAAAAATTAACATGCTGTATTTCTTTCTTTTAGTAATTGAAAGCTTCCGGTTTATTTTCTTCTCACTTGCCATAGCTTATTTATTGGGTGAACTTTATATGGTCTTTTTTATTTAAGTGAAACGCTGGAAGTATCCAGCCAGGAAGGGCAGGCTTTGTACCTCCTGCTGCTACTTCCTCACTGAGTGCTGCCAGTTAACAGGAGGGAACTGAGGCTTGGATTTTTCCTTCAGTTTTGGTAATTTCAGCTTCCCTGGTTTGGGTTCTTTCTTCCAGAAAGAGGAAAATGCTCCGGTTGGAATGGCACCCATGAAACAGCACTGGGCCTGACCTTTATTTTATGTTTAAGAATCACTTATTTGGTGGTGGGAAATTGCTTTCCCTTCTTAAGGAAAGGGCTGGGATTCCTTACTAACATTTAAGAATAGAATATGCTGGTCTGGTCCCACATACACAGACCTATATTCAGGTTGTGAAAGATGTGGAGGCTTTGAAAAAAAAATGGTTCTCACCTCAGGACCTGTGTCTCTGAGCCAGACCTTCCCATCACCCCAATTTGTAACAACATCTCTCCACAGCTCCCCGTCCTGTCCTGGGGCAGCACACTGGGCTTCTCTGTCCATCAGGGACTCCAGCACGAACACCCCCTTCAAGGGAAATTTCCCAGATGACAGGACATCTTGAGACATCTTGTTTCTCTGCCAGAAATAAATCGGTTCTTATCCTATGCTGCCTCCAGTGAAGGGACAAACACAGGAGGAGCAATTTTTTGGAGTGACTTTTTTTCTTACGCAACCATTAGGCAAGTGGCTTAAGGTTATGTCTCACCATAAGAACATTACACAAATTTTAGGAGCGTCAGATTTCAGCAGGTGCTTTCACGTTATACCGGACTGAGTCCTGAACTAAGAATGAGGTAATGTATGCTTGGCTTCGCTCACCTATACATGATCCAGGGAGCTTCAAGATTTCCATCCTTACAAGGGGAACTCTATCAACCATAGCTACTTAAAATGAGAGGAGATATGGGAAAGCACTTGCTAAGGTATAAATCCTGGAACAAATAGAAAATGGTATTATTACTAGGAAATGGCATTCTATGTGTAATGTGTAGCTGGTACTCTTCTTCCCTATTGGACTTTTATAAGCTGTATAAAAGATGGTGTGGTGGCTGTGAAAATTTGCCTCTCACATCTCCCTCTGTTGAAGCATAACTAATGAGAGTCCCAGCTACTGAGCTCTGGAATCCATTACTTCATTACCCAAGAAGGCCATGGTTTCCATGGACTGCCCTCGGCCAACATCTAAATGCAGCAGGGCTTCTAAGACCTGGAAACCACAGGGCTCCTTTAATGAGCAATTTGGGGTGGAAGACTCCTTATGGGCCTTGCCCTGACCAAACTTTCCTAGAACCACAGGAACTTTCTTCCTTCCCTCTCTCCATTGCAATCTGACAGCTCTCCCCAACTCCTCTGACTCCCTCCCTATCTTTCCCCACTTCTGTTGTTTCCAAGAAATTTCTCTCTTGTCTAATCTCATTTTAGTGTCTGCTTCATGGAGACCAGAGTTAATGCAGATCATGAATTTAACTTCCTGTTGAAGACCCACAGCATCCAGAATTGCTAGCAGCAATTCTCTTGAGTGCTGGAAAGCTACCCTGGCATGTGCTTCCTGGATGAGGGGAACTGGGTCATTCTTGCACACAAACAATTCCCCCACCACAATCCTGCCCTGGCCCAGACACTCTCTGGGCAGCAACACTTATGAGGCTACTAATAAGTGCTCATTCCAACAGCTAATTCCAAGACCCCTGGGCTACCCTTGAACCTTGTTCCCCAGCCTTTCCCTCAAGCTGACCCCTTCTTTTTTTAGTCCTTCATCCACAAAAGTTCTTATTTTTCCTTTTTTCACATGGTACTCCTTAGTCTTACTCCATTCAAATGAAGTAGGCTTACAATGCTCTTCATCCTAAGGAAGCAAGTCTTGGAGGCTTCATGTCAAGGGCAGAGAGAAGTAGATTGGGGTTTGAGTGCCTGCGGTTAAATACTTCCTTCAGAAGTGACACATCCATTCTGCTCACCTTTCATTGCCCAAAGCAAGTCACTCTCCAGCGCCTTAACTTCAAAACACAGGGAAGGAAAGGGGAGTGAATGGATATTTAATGCTGTTTCATGTTAATAGAATATTTAACATCTTAGAAAAGATGACCCTGAAGGAGCCCCAGTTTTTAGCACATAAATTCCATTGATTATTTCTGGAATCCTGGGATAGTTAGAATTCCTGAATAGGTGAGAAAAAGAATTGAAAGAATTTGCATCTTCCTAAGGATGAGCCAAGATTTCTAACACAGCAAAAAGAGAAGAGCTGAGTTTTACATATCCTATCAAAGTCTAAACACTACAAATATCAACGTCAGTTATGGGAACACAACCAGCAAGGGGTTGAAGCTTGCTTCAAGGACTGCTGATGTAGCTGAAATGTCACCATCACCAGCCTCAACATGGCACCATAGCAGTTCATCATTCACCAACATGACTGAGCCTCTGCACCGATTCATGGAGATTCTGCAGGAGGAACAGGAATTCAGGAAGGCAAAACGGCAATGCCCACACCTGTGACAGTTCCCTTGCCCATTTGGGGTCTGACGGAGCAGGGACTGTACAACTGTCATTTGGTAAAAAACGGCCTTAGGAGAGCCGGAACAGCCTCTTGCTCCATCTCTTTGTGAGCCACACTTTCAGAGACGGATGAAGGATGATGTTCTCTAGCCTTGGCTAATTGGCTCTCTTTATATAACTTATCTGTTTAATTCATGAGAATGGATTAAAATTGCCAAATAGAGTGTGGATGGAATTTCAGCTCTATTGGGCGTTGGCCTATGAGTTAATAAATGGTGCTGCCACATGGTAGCTTAAGCAGGTTAATTCAATAAAAAAATTAAGTCAAAAGAGTTTTTCATGTTGTGTGAAACAAGTAACCAAAAAATGAATGACAAAGCCTGTTTATCCAATGGCTGAATGAATTAAATTTGCAGAAAATGAAAATATGATATATACAATATAGTATATAAATATAAGATAGATAAATGTAGAATATATAAATACATGAGTCTTTCCTTTTAAGAGATAATTCAGGGTACTATAAATCAGAGAGCTCAGAGCACTTTCCCAAAGGAGTTACATATCCTAGGCACAAACCCTAAACAAATTAAACAGTATGGTAAATTCTTTTTGCCTGGAAGTAAGTCTTTGAATCTCAAAGTTTGCCTTTCCTGGACTACCACTAGACTCCTTACCCTGGATTTCTCTAAGATTTAAAAAATTAATTCCAATAATGCTATTTGCAGTAATGAGCAAACATCATTCACGGCTGGGGAAGCAGCCGTAGGAGGCTCTCTCAGTGTTTCCAGCAAAACCGACTGGAGTAACTCCCTAAAATGTGTTCCTATGCCTCATGGAACAATGACCAAGTGTTCTATGTTGCTCTGTAAAACCAGAACTCAGTTTGATTTTTGCTCATGGCATGGAGCAGCATTTTCTCTGAGTGCTGTGTTACTTGCATCCTTGCCAGGTCTCATTATGGGATGATGTCTTCTTAACAGTCCTTATTCCCTGGAACTATAAGGACAAGGCCATTGTTTCTGAAAGGAGGATCAGTCAGGGCTGAATTCAGCCTGTCTGCAGTGCTTTGGTATGAAGGACCGGGGAAGTCTCCCTCAAAAGGTCTCCTAGGAGACAACTGGACCTTCCGATGACATAGTTTTCTATGGAGCTGAGAAACTCCCTTGTTCCATCATTGTCTAGGGACAATCCAGTTAAGGGCATAAACAGGTACTGACCCAGAATTAGAGGGGGATGCTTGGTTTCGAAATGATGGGAAATATCTATCTTTAAATTAGTATTAAATAAATGATCTATTATTAACTTATAATATGAGCCCCTACTTGGATAAATGAAGTATACCCAAGTTATTCTCATAGACTGACTTCTTCAATAGAGGGTGATATGAGAATGTAGAGAGCTTCTTCTCAGCCCAGTCTGCTCAAGGTGGGCCTTTAGCGACACTGTTGTTATTGATGGTGCTTAATCTGCCAAACACAGATTATGGCATATAGCTACAATTTATTGAACATCTATGTCTATATCCATATGTATATCTGTATTCTGGGTACTTGCAGTCCTTATTTTGTTCAATTTACCGTTTAATAAATTGTGTAATTTAGACCAGGCACTTTGGTGGGAAGAACAGGAATTGAGAAAAAAGAAAATAGCTTCTTATCACGTGACTCTGGAAGCTCAAATATGACTACTGAGATTAAAATCACCAAATAGCCAATTTTGTTTATGTTAATTTCCAGCTAAGCAGGAAATTAAGTTTAGAAAACTTATTTTCTAAAATCCAAGATTCTTGCAGGCAAGTTACATAGTCCAAGTGATAAACAGTTGAGAGCTTTCCATTTAGAACTACATATGAACTGTAATGACTTCAGCTGTAAGTAACAGGATAGCCTACTAACAGTTGCTTAAATTAAAATCATTGAAGCATTCCATTTAATAAGGTTAAAGGTAAGTAATCCCAGGGTTAGAGTATGGCATAACAATTTCAGGCTATTGAGTCATAATCTCTATAAGTGTCTTGTCATTTTCATCAAGGTCACAAGACAGTTAAAATGCTTTAAACATTATGTTCTCACATAATATGTCCAAAAGATAAAGAAGAGAACAGTTAGAAAAATGGGGTTTTCCCATTTTTCACCCCTCAAATAAGGAGGACAATTATTCCCAGAAACTCTAGTAGGCTTCTTTGAACATATCATTGAACAGAATGGGTCATATTTCTACTTCACAGACACATCACAGTCAAAGAAAAACAAACAGAATTGCCATAACTGGCTTACATCAATCAATTATTCATCCTTTGAAATTGGGTTTATTGCCTCCTATAGCAGGCATAATAATGATCCCCTAAATATCCACATCCTGACCCCGGGAAACTATGAATATGTCTCCTCACATGGTAAGGGGCTTTGCGAGTTTAAGGTAAGGATCTTCCGATAGTGAGATTATTCTTGATTATCTGGGTGTGCAGGTGGGCACAATGTAACCATGCAGATTCTCATAAGAGGTCAGCAGGAGGGTCAGAGTCAGAGAAGATGTGACTATAGTAGCAGAAGTTGGAGCAATGAAGGGCCATGAGCCAAGAAATGTTGGCAGCTTCTAGAGCTAGAAAAGACAAAGAAATGGGTTCCTCCTCAGCTTCCAGAAGGAATACAGCCCTGATAGCCCATTTTAGACTTCTGACTTCCAAAATTGTAAGGTAATAAATTCATGTTTTTTTAAACCCCTAAGTTTGTGGTAATTTGGTACAGAAAGTAATACACCTCCCAAACAAAACTTGGATTCTGTTATCAAGAATGAAGCAGAAATAACTGTGGTGAGTATGTTTCCCACACTCCAGGAGAAGAATCTGAATAGCTGGAAGGTACAGTCCAGAGAATATATTGGGTACAGAAAATAACAGCAGTTGCATGTTTTTGGGGATTGAATTGTGTCCCCATAAAGACATGTCTAACTCCTGTCCTATGAATATGAACTTAGTTACAAACAAGTTCTTTAAAAATATTATTAGTTAAGGATGTAGGGACACCTAAATCAATAGGCCATGCCCTTGATCTTGAGGCTTGTCCTTGTGAAGCTTATGTAGGTAGCCAAGAAGCTTAGACTACCTATAGGCATGCCTAAGAGTTACTTCTGGAGGACCTCTGTTGTTGCTCAGATGTGGTTTCAGTCTTGTTAAGAACAACTCTGCAAATGAAATCATTGTCCTCCCAGCTATGTGGGACATGACATGCAGGGGTGAAAGTCTCCCTGACGACGTGGGAGATGACTCCCAGGGATGAGTCTGGCCCTGGTAGTGTGGGATCAACAATTCTATCCTGACCAAAAGAGGGAAAAGAAGTGTAACAAATAAGCTATCAGTGGCTAAGAGGGTTCAAATACAGTAGAGAAGCTACTCTGGAGGTCACTTTTGGAAACTTCAGTTAGACACTGCTGCCCATCATACCCTGCCAAACTCTGACTAAAAACATTCCAGCCAATCCTAAAGAACACTTAGCGCATTACATAAGATTCTACAAAGGTTCCATGCACTAGGATAACTTTCCAGAAAACTACAACCTCCAGATGGGTCCCTGAACCAGACAAGCCCTGAAATGCAGAAGGGCCAGCCTCTCCAGAACATCAGCCAGTCCCCCTCATTCATATTATTGACAGCCCCTTCCAACATGAAAAAGTTAGAATGGGCATAGCCCAAATACCCCTAAATAGTGGGAGAAAGAGCAAAGGTGATGGTGGAGCTATACAGAAAAGGTAGGGTTTAACAAATGAGTATGATTACTGAATCATTATATTGATATTTCTTTTAGTCTCCAGTATCTTAGAGCAGTTAGAAGCAAAAACCTAAAATGGTAGAACTGTAACCCATACAAAACTCTGAAAGCTGTTTTGCAACTAATTGTTGTGAGGTGCTTTGAAATTTATTACTTTTTTGTATAAATATTATTTTTCACAAAAAAAAACAAAAAAGAAAATACTTCTTCTAGTCTTGAGTGTTTTGAAGCAGCTAGAAGGAAAAATCTGAAATAGTGGAATGGTGGCCCATAACAAACTCTGAAACCTGTTCTGTATCTATTTGCTGAAGTGTACTTTGAAAAACATTACTTTTTCTTTATTATCTTTGTATATGTGTCATATTTAACAATTTAAAATGTTATGAGTTAAGGGTGGTGGAATAGGATAGGCTGTGCTCACCCTTGCATGAAGGAAAACTAGAAAATTGACAGAAAAACAACTGGGATGCAGTCCAGGGTACAGTGACCTGAGTGGGACTTCTACACTAAGGAGGGAGGTCCTAGATGAAAAAGCTAAGGAACGGCAATGCGGAGAATGGGGTGAGTGGGCTCGGTCGGGACTCCACTGGAGACAGGAGGCTGTGCCCAGGCAGGGCCTGCCCCTGTAGCTAGGCTGAGCTATCAGCACCCCCAGCTCCACAGCCCAGAGACAGAGAGCCCTTATGGAATCTAGAAGCCAGCAAACCTCCTTTCCCTGCTCATGGAGACCATCCAGCAAGCGCAGAGCCTACTGCTCCCCTTTCCATCTGGTGGCCAGGAGTCGTCAGAAGTGCACAGATGAGGAGGCGGGAACAAGGAAGCACATCATGCCCTACCCCGCCCTGCACCATGCCCTGTGCCCCACCACTGCACGACCCTGCCACATCCCAGCACCCCATCCCATGCAGCATCCCACCCATGTGTCCGTGCCCCGCCCTGTGCCCCCATGAACCATGCACCACCCCACCCCCCACTCCTGCCTCCACTCCCTGCATTCCACATGACACCCTGCACCACTTGCTCTCACGCCCCATGCCATACCTAGCCAGCAGGAATCCCCAGGTGGGCTGTGGACAGGGCCTGCTGGCATGACCAATCTCACAGCCCAAGGTCATTCCAGCATGAACCTGGGGGCCACCAGACCCATGAGGCCCAAAAGCAGAATCTCCACGGAGTGCACATTGCCCACCCATCAGCCCCAGGGCTGGTGGCTTTCAGCACGCACCAGGACCAGCAGAGCTGTCTGGGATTGCTCTGGGTCTCTCTCTGGCCCACCAGCTGCTGCAGTCAGGGAGAGGTGGACCTGAGGGGAAGAGGAAGCCCAAGAGCTCCATCTGTTGGGGAGAAACAGAATGTGCAGTCTGGCAAGCTGCCTACATGTCCAGCTTCAAACAGATCCTCAGGTAGAGTCACATCCTCTGCATGAGGCTGAGACCTTGGTCTGGTGGGGAATTACTGAGTAATCAATTGCAATAGGAGACCTTTAAACCTTTAACATAAACCCAAGCAAACATAAAGTCTTAGATGGCTGAGGGGAATCAACTTTCAAAATAACCCTACCAATCTAATCAAATACCTTGAAGCCACAAGAAAATCAGAAAGTATATGAAGATGCAGATAGATATGGCCCAGCCAAATGACCAAATTAAAGCACTGGAGGAAACACAGATGATGGAACAACTGGTCAGAGATGTTCATACAAATCTCCTACATAATTCAATGGGTTGGATAATGACATAAAGGATGTTGAGAAGGCACTAGAACAGCATAAAGAAGAATTCGAAAGAATAAGTAAAAAAAAAAAAAAAGCAGATATCACAGAGATTCATGATACTGGAAACCAAATTAAAAATATACTAGAGACACACAACAGCAGATTTGAGGAGAGAGAAGAAAAAACAAGCAAACTAAAGGATAGGACAACAGAATTCAAACACACAAAAGAACAAGTGGCAAAAAAGATGGAAAAATTTGAACTGGATCTCAGGGAAATGATGGACAAAACAAAACACGCAAATATAAGAATCATTCCTGTTCCAGAAGGAGAAGGGAAAAGTAAAGGGCTAGGAAGATTAGTTGAGGAGATAATGGGAGAAAAATTCCCAACCCTTATAAAAGACATAAATATGCAAATCAAAGAAGCCCAATAAATCCCCAAATAGGCCTATTCTGAGACACATACTAATCAGTCTGTCAAATGGTGAAGAGAAGTAGAAAATCTTGAAAGCAGCAAGAAAAAATAACTCACAACATATAATGGGAAATCACATAAGACTGAGTCCAGCCCATCCAGTAGGCACCATGGAGGCAAGAAGTCAGTGGCATGCTATATTTAAGATCCTGAGAGAGAATGACTTCTAGCCAAGAATTCTTTATCTAGCCAAGTTGTTCTTCAAAAGTGAGGGAGAGATTAAAATTTTCACAGACAGACAAAGGCTGAGGGAATTTGTCAAGAAGAGACTGGCCTTACTAAGTTCTGTAAGCTGAAAATAAAGACAAAGGGGAGGGAGTTCTGGAGGAGGGCACAGAACTGAAGAGTACCAGTATGGGTAACTTAAAGGACAGAAGGAGAAATAAGGAAAAAATATATATAAAGATTTGACAAATAAAAACCAAAGAACAAAATGGTAGAGTTAAGAAATGCCTTTACAGCAATAACTTTGAATGTTAACAGATAAAAACCACCAATTAAAAGATACTGATTGGCAGAATGGATTTAAAAATATAATCCATCTATATGCTGCTTACAAAAGACTCATCTTAGACCCAAGGACACAGATAGACTTAAAGTGAAAGGATGGAAATAGATGTTCCATGCAAGCTGTAACCAAAAGGAAGTAGGTTTAGCTACACTAATATCAGATAAAATAGACTTTAAATGTAAAGACATCATAAGAGAAGAAAGGACAATACATATTAGTAAAAGGGACAGTTTACCAAGAAGAAGTAACGATGATAAATGTTTATGCTCCCAATCAAGGAGCTTCAAAGTACATGAAGCAAACATTGGCAAAACTAAAGGGAGCAATAGATGCTTCAACAATAGTGGGAAATTTCAGTACACCACTCTTCTCTATAGATAGAACAACCAGACAGAGGATCAACAAGGAAATAGAGAACTTAATTTGATAAATGAATTAGACCTAACACATATATTTATAGATCATTATACCCCAAAATACCAGGATATACATTTTTCTCTAGTGCTCATAGAACATTTCCCAGGATAGATCACATGCTGGGGCACAAAACAGGTCTTTATAAATTTTTAAAAAAACTGAAATTATTCAAAGCACTTTCTCTGACCACAACAGAATGAGGCCAGAAATTAAAAGCCACCAAAGAACCAGAATATTCACAAATTTGTGGAGAGTAAGTAATGCACTCTTGAACAATCAGTGGCTCAATGAAGAAATTGTTAGAGAAATCAGTAAATATCTGGAGATGAATTAAAATGATAATACAACATATCAGAACTTCTGGGATACAGCAAAGGCAGTGCTGAGAAGGAAATTTATTGTCCTAAATGCCTACATGAAAAAAGAAGACAGAGCAAAAATCGAGAACTTAACTGCTCACCTGAAGGAACTAAAGAAAGAACCACAAACTAACCCCAAAGCAAATAGAAGGGAAAAACAAAGATTAAAGCAGAAATAAATGAATTGGAGAATTTAAAAAAATAGAAAGAATCAATAAAATCAAAGCTGATTCTCTGAGAAAATCAATGGACACAGCTAGGCTGACAAAGAAAAAAAGAGAGAGCAGGCAAATAAAATCTTAAATGAGAGGGCCCAACAAAATACTAGCAAATCAAATCAAACCACACATTAAAAGAATTATGGGTTTATATCAGGAATTGAAATGTGATTCAACATAAGAAAATCAATCAAAGTAATACAGCACATTAACAAATTGAAGGGGAAACTCACATGATCACCTTGATTGATGCTGAAAAAGCATTCAATAAAATTCAGCACCCTTTTCTGATAAAAACACTTCAAAAGGTAGGTGTCAAAGGAAATTCACTCAATATGATAAAGGGCATATATGAAAAATCCATAGCCAGCATAGTACTCAAAGGTGACAGAATGGTAGCCTTCACCTTAAGATTAGGAAAGAGACAAGGATGCCCTCTGTCACCAGTATTATTCAACATTGTACTAGAAGTTCTTGCTAGAGCACTCAGGCAAGAAAAAAGAAATAAGAGAGCACTCAGGCAAGAAAAAAAGAAATAAGAAGCATCCAAGTCAGAAAGGAAGAAGTAAAACTTTCATTATTTGCAGATGACATGATACTGTACTTGGAAAATCCCAAGAAATCTGACAAAGTTTCTTGAACTAATAAATTCAGCAAAGTAGTGGGATACAAGATTAATGTATAAAAATGAGTAATGTTTCTATACACAAGCAATGACCTAGCTGAGGAGAAAATTAAGGTAAAAATTCCATTCAAAACAGCAACTTAAAAAAAATCAAGTATATAGGAATAAACTGAACCAGGGATATAAAGACCAGTACACAGAAGAATATAAAACATTGCTAAAAGAAATCAAAGAAGATCTAAAAAGGCGGAAGGACATTTCCTGCTCATGAATAGGAACGTTAAATGTATTTAAAACACAAATTCTACCTAAGCTGATCTACAGATTCAATGCAATACCAATAAAAATTCCAACAAGCTACTTTGGAAACTTGGAAAAGCTAGTTATCAAATTCATTTGGAAGGAAAAGAGACATCATATAGCTAAAAATATTCTAAAAACGAAGACTAACACTTCCTGATTTTAAAGCTGATCACAAAGCCACAGTGGTCAAACAGCATGATACTTGCACAAAGATAGAAGTATGGACCAATGGAAAAAAAATCAAGAGTGCAGAGATAGACCACCAAATCTATGGTCAACTGATCTTTAACAAGTTTCCAAAATCCATTGAATTGGGACAGAATAGTCTTTTCAACAAATGGGCATGGGAGAATAGCCGAAAGAATGAAAGAGGACCCTTAAAAATTTAACTCAAAGTGGATAAAAGGCCTAAATGTAAGAGCCAGTATCATAAAACTCCCAAAAGAAGATATAAGGAAACATCTTCAAGACCTAGTAATAGGAAGTAGTTTCCTAAACTTTACACCCAAAGCACAAGCAATGGAAAAAAAAAATAGATAAATGGGAACTCCTCAAAATCAAAAGCTTCTGTGCCTCAAAGGGCTTTGTCAAAAAGCCAATTCAATGGGAGGAAATATTTGGAAATCACATATTGGGTAAAGGTTTGATATCCTGAATATGTAAAGAAATCATATGACTCAACAACAAAAGAATAAGTGACCCAATTATAAAATGGGTTAAAGATATGAATAAACATTTTTCCAAAGAGCAAATACAGATGGCTAAAAACCACATGAAGAGATGCTGTGAGGAAAATGCAGATCAAAACTACAATGAGGGTGGACACAGTGGCTCAGTGGCAGAGTTCTTGCCTGCCATGCTGGAGACCCGGGTTTGATTCCCAGTGCTTGTCCATGCAAATAAAAAAAAAAAAAGCAAAAAAATAAAAAACAACTATAATGCGATATCACCTCACAACTATAAGAATTATTTTTCTCTTTGGGGCAAAGAAAATTGTCTAAAATTGAGAGTGTTGATGATTGTACAACTAAGTGAGGATAATGTGAGACATGAATTGTTGACTTTGGACATTATCCCAAAGGATGGAGGTGTCTGAAGGATTCACTGACTGAGAAGTAGAATGGCAAACTGTGGTGTATACATATGATGGAATATTGTGCAGCTACAAAAAGGAAAAAAGTCATGAGGCATGCAAAAAGGTGAATGAATCTTGGGGACATTATGTGGTGAGAAAAAGAGGTCAGGTTTCAATTAGAGATAAGAATGAAGCCAATTGTGTGAGGACTAAGGTACATCAGAATACAAGGATATGGATGACATTGTCTGTATTTTAGAACATCACCTACTGTATGAGACCAAAGGAAGAGAGTTTTATTTTGTCCCAAACCTAAATTTTCTGTAGCACATAATCTAACATAACCTGTCTGGATATCTCATTTAAACAACCTAAACACATGGAACCCAGATTGGAAATAAGGGCTTGTAATTCTGTACAGCTTAATCTAATACCTGGATATATCCTAGAGTGTGTTGTGCAAATGATTAAAAAGTATTGGCAAAGTCCCTTGAAGAATGAGAGAGAAAATATGTAACTGTTAAGTTTTACTATCAGGGAGAACCCTAATTCTGTCTCAAATGTTAGGCATTTCCAATCAATAGGCCAAGCCCTTGATCTTGAGTCTCACTCTTGTGACATTTATTTCTGTAGCAGAGAAGCTAAGTCCACCTATAATCAAGTGTAAGTTACTTCCAGAAAACCTCTTTTGTTGTTCAGATGTGGCTTCTTTCTCTCTAAGTCCAACTCTGTAAGTAAAATCATTAACCTCCCCACTATGTGGGACATGACATCCAGGGGTGAAAGTCTCCCTGGTGGCATGTGAGAGGACTCCTAGGAATGAGCCTGGCCCTGGCACTGTGGGATCAAATATGCCATCCCGACCAAAAGGGGGAAAAGAAATGTAATAACATAAGGTATCAGTGGCCAGGAGAGTTCAAATAGAGCCGAGAGGCTATTCTGGAGGCTACTCTTATGCAAGCTCCAGCTAGATATTGCTAATTACGCAACCAAAACCATTCCCATTAACCCTAAAGAATACCTAGGACTCTATCTAAGCTTCTACAAAAATTTCATGCACTAAGATTACTTTTCAGAAATCTACAACCTCCAGATGGTTCCTAGGCCAGATAAATCCTGAACCCCAAGGGGCCAGCATCTCCAAGAACATCAGCTAGTTTCATCTCCCTATCCCATATTATCAACACCCCTTTCCAACATGAAAAGTTAGAATCTCTGAAGATTGGGAGATGAATCAAAGGAGAAGGAATTATAACACAGAAGATAGGATTTAACAAATGAGTATGACTACTGATCATTACATTGACAGTTCTTAGTCTCCAATGTCTTGGAGCAACTAGAAAGAAAAACCTAAAATTGTGGAACTGTAACCCATATTTTAGGGTCAAACTCTGAAATCTGTTCTATAACTACCTGTTACAATGTACCTTGAAGTTTATTGCTTTTTGAATATGTGTTGCATTTCACAATAAAAAAATGTTAAAAAATGTTATTAGTTAAGATAAGGCCAAATGGGGTCAGGATGGGCCCCACTCCAATATTACTGGCATCTTCTAAGGAACAAATCTGTATACAGAAAAGTAACATGGATAGAGAGCTGGCCATGTGCCACAGGTAGAGGTTGGGTTATGCCATAAGTGAAGGAACATCATAGATTGCTGGCCATCCAGCAGAAATCAGGGGAGAGGCATCCTCTTAGAGATCCAGAACTGCCATGAAAATTGTCACCCAAGAATTGGTTAAAAACAACAATTTATTGGCTCACAACTTTTAGGTCAGAAATAAAAAATCAAGGTATCAGAAAAGCCATGTTTTCTTCCAAAGTTAGTAGCCTTCTGGTGATGGCAGTCCTCCACCACGTGGTGATGCCCTTGGTTTCCTCGTATGTTTTTCTCTGATTTCTGGCTTCTGTATTTTCTGGCCTCTCTAACTGTGGCTTCTCTTTATAAGGCCTACAGGAATATGGTGCAAGGCCCACTCTGACCCAGCCTTATTAATTAAGGTTGGCAGCACCTTAGCTGTCCCGGCCCGTGGGACGATCAACCGAGGCTCCAACTCCTGTGAGGGAAAGAATGGTATGGGACAAGAGACATGAAGAATGACAGCAAGACAAATATTCTGATCAAGCTGCAAAATTTTATTGGGAGAACAAAGCATATATACTCTTGGGAAGGGGAGGAGTGGTGGGTAAGGAAGTGGAAGTTAGGGATTGGCTGTTGCTGTTGCTAGGGTGAGCGAGAAGGCTCAGGGTTTGGTGGCTGCTGTTGCTGGGGTGGAAGGCGGACTTTAGTTTCGCACCTTGTGCCTGTGTACTGCTTTATCAGCCTGGGCAGTGGCGGGAAACGGAGAACAAAGGAGCGGGGAGAAAGAAGAACAAGGAAGTGGGCTCCGCTCTGGCGGCCATGTTACCGGCATTGCTAAACTCAGTGTACGTCCATATTGACTGCTCCCAACACTTAGCTAACAGTATCTTCTAAGGGTCTTATTTACAAATGGGTTCACATGCACAGGAGCATGGATTAAGATTTAAAACATATTTTCTGTTGGGTTATGTGCTAGCTTGAATCTGTTATGCACCCCAGAAAAGACTATGTTCTTTTAATCCATTCTTGTGGGGGCAGAGTTGTTGTGAGTGGGACCTCTTGATTCATTTTTTTCTATGGAGATGCAACACACACAATTCAAGTTGGGTCTTAATCCTTTATGGGAGTCCTTTAAGAGCTCACAGAGAGAGAGAGCTCAGACAGAAATGCCTTGGGAGAAACAAGCCAGGACCCCCAGAAGCCCAGAGACATTTAAAGAGAAGGAGCAGCAAACTTCACCATGTGCCTCCCCATCACACAGAGGAACCCTGGATGCCATCGGCCTTTCTTCAGTGAAGTTATTCTCTTGTTGATACCTTAATTTGGACATTTTCATGTCCTTAGAATTGTATCTTGTAACAATTAATCCCCACTGTTAAAAGCCTACCCATTTCTGATATAAAGCACTTCAGCAGTTTTAACAAACTGAAACAGATTTGGTACCAGAAAAGTGGGGTCCTGTAATTTGCAAATACCAAAAATGCTGGGATGGCTTTGAAAAAGGATAAGGTGAAGATTCTGGAAGAATTGTGAGATGCTCGATAGGAAAGACCTAGACTGTTTTGAAGAGACCGTTGGTAGAAATATGGAAAAATGGACTCTAAAGAAACGTTTGATGAGGCCTTAGACAGGAATAATGAATGCGCTATTGCAAACTGGAAGACAGGTGACCCTTATGTTAAAGTGGCAAAGAATCTGGCAAAATTGAGTCCTGGTGTTAGATGGAAGGTAGAATTTGAAAGTAACAATCTGCCTCTGGAACCCCAAAAGACACATTCTTCACATGAAAAAAAACTAACTCACCTCATCCCAATATCCCAAAAGCCTTAAATCATTTCAATAATAACTGTAGGTCCAAAGTGTAATCCAAATCTATTATAGGTGTTAACAACCCTGGGATAAAATTCTTCACCCTCTGTGGACCTGTGGAGCCTAGAAAACAAGTTATCTGCTTCCAAAACATAATGGTAGAACATGCATAGCATAGACACTCCTATTTCAGAAGGGAAACTTGGAAGAGAGACAGGGGTGATGGGTCCTGAGCAAGTCTGAAACCCAGCAGGAAAACTTCATTAGATTTCAAGATCTGAGAGTCCTCTGTGGATTGATGCTTTGCCCTCTAGATCTGCTGGAGCAGCAGCCCCAGCTTTTCCCAGCACAAGGGTGATGGTCAAGCTGTCTCCAAATGCTAGAGCATGGACCCCACCCTCTTTGAGCATTGGGTGGTAGCTGTACTCTCCCTGCCCCCTCCAGGCTCCAGAGTAGAAGGCCCAATCTCTTGGTCCAAGAAGATTTCTTCAGTCCACTCTCACTTATTTCTGAGCCCTCACCATAAATATGCCACATATATATCTCAAGAGAGAAATCAAGGCTTTTTCTCACAAGAGCCTCAAAACTCTTCCAGCCTTTACCCACTATCAATTCCAAAGCCATTTATAATTTTAGATATTTGTAACAGTAGCACTCCACTTCTGGTACCATAAGCTATGTTAGTTTACCAGAGCTGCCTTGACAAATAGCACGAGTAACAATGAGTTATCTTAAACAACAAGAATTTATTGGCTCACAGCTTGGAGGATAGAAACAAGAAATTGAGATACAGTAAGACCATGTTTTCTCCTTGATTCAACAGTGTCCTGCTGATGACAGTCTTCTATCATAAGGTGGTGTCCTTGGTCTCCTGAGGTCGCTTTCTCTGACTTCTTATTTCTACATCTTCTATCAGGCCTATCTGAGTGTGCCTGAATTTCCTTTCTTTATAAGGCCTCCAGTAATACAGATTAAGATCCACCCTGATTCAATTTGGCCACAACTTAACTAATAATAACCTCGTTAAAACGTCTTATTTACAAATAAGTTCACACCCACAGGAACATAGCTTAAGATCAAGAACACATCTTGTTTTGGGGTATATGATTTAATCTACCAAAGGCATGAAATGGATGGCCTACTTCAAGAGGAAGCATGATTCTGCTTGCACCCTGATTTCAGACTTCAGTGTCCAGAACTGTGAGACAACACTTTTCTGGTTTTTAAAAGCCAACTAGCCTGTGGTACTTCGTTACAGCAGCCCTGGAAAACTGAGACACTTCAGCTTAGGGGCTGATAGGTCGGGAGCCATTGTTTGAATGACAACACTGGATCTTAGTGGGCTTAATTCATCTGACTGGGTACAATATGGCTGAGTTGTACTTGAGGTCTCAGATGACTAGGTCAAGTTGCCTGCAGAGAGGCAGGGGTCTTTAGAGAATCATCCAGGAGAGAACAACTGTTAAGTTAGGACTGAGGAGGGGAATTAAGGCTCTGTAAGAGATAGCCTGACAAGCAGCCTGGAGACTTAGAAAAGATAAAACAAAGGTTTTAGACTATTAATGGGGATTTGTTTAGCCAGGACACAAGTAGGTCAGAGATCTCATTCAATTATACCCTTTAACTAAATATCATGGACCCAGCCTCCTTCAGGATGCCTGCTCAACCAACCTTAGGGTCTGGCTCATCTCTTCAAGGTCCAAGATTGCCATTGGTGATTTAGCAGCTCATCTGATTATAGAGAAGCAGAGTGAAGGAAAAGGAGAAAGGGGGCAGCTTTTTCCATTCTAAGGAGCCATCCCAGAAGTTCCATACATCATTACTTCTGCTTACATTTTTTAGGGTTCACTGCATAGTGAGGGTTCATGGATATTTTTTAAAAATTTGTTCTGTTAACATATTGTCATGGTTAGGTTCATGTGTCAACTTGGCCAAGTGGTGGTACCTGTTTGTTTGATTGGGAAAGTGCTGGCCTGTCTGTAGCGATGAGGACATTTCATAGAATTAGATCATGATCATGTCAGATACATCCACAGCTGATAACATTTGTAATCAGCCAAAGGGGAGTGTCTTCTGCAATGAGTAAAGCTTAATCTGATCACTGGAAGCCTTTTAAGGAGAACTCTCCCGTGGAGTTCATCCAGACCCTCCATTGGAATCATCGGCTTCACAGCCTACTCTGCGGATTTTGGACTCTGCATTCTTGCGGTCATATAAAACACTTTTATAAATTTTATATTTGCAAGTGTTCCCTGTTGATTCTGTTTCTCTAGAGAACCCTAACTAATACATCTTGGTACCAGGAGTGGTTCTAAGGAAACAGAATCTTAAAAATTGGTTTTTATGAATGGTTTTCTACTCTGACTGGACTCAAAGACACTAAGAACTCTGATTCCCATGATCAGAATGACACTCCCAATCCATGGAGTAAGTTGGCAAAAGAGATAGTCAAAATATCACCATTCAATTCTCCTAACCCCCAGGCTCTGGGGGATAATATTTTTGACACCTTTACAGAGTTTTGTAGAAATAAGAGGTATAGAGATGTTGGTTGGTTGTTGTTAGATACACTGGCTACATTAAGGAGTGAAAGGGATGGGCTTAAGGTTTCAAAAGAGAAGCTTAAGCACCGTCTGACAGATGTAGACGTTTCTATGAGTATCCTGAAGGAAAATCTTATTTCCTGTAGCTGTAGACTTAAGATCTCTGAAAATCAGACTCAGAATCTTATTGTTAGAGTAGCAACTTTACAACATAAACTGAAATCTCAATCTTGCATAGTGTCTGCCATTAAAGTGAGGACATTGATTGGAAAGGAGTGGGACCCTGAAAAATGGGATGGTGACATATGGATTGGTAATGATGTTGGGGGTGAGGCTGAAACCCTAGGTCATGCTGAGTCTTCTCTAGATAATCCTATAATAGTCTGCCCTAAGGACATAACCACCCCACCTCCAGCCTGCCTTGAGGAGTTGACCACCCAACCTCCTCTTGAAGGGATTAGCCCTAGAGTGATTAATCCTGTTTCACCAAATGAAACTGCAAATAAAGGCCCTGAAGTAAATGGCTTGGAGGATATTTCTAATTCTTTTCATGACCCACCCCCACAAACCCTCATTTCTTCCAGACCTATAACTAGACTAAAGTCCCAACAGGGGCCTAAAGGTGAGGTGCAAAGTATCACACATGAGGAGGTATGTTATACTCCAAAAGAACTGTCTGAGTTTTCCAATTTATATAGACAGAAATCAGGGGAATATGTGTGGCAATAGATTTTAAGAGTGTGGGATAATGGTGGGAGGAATATAAGGCTGGATCAGGCTGAATTTATTGATATGGGCCCACTAAGCAGAGACTCTGCATTCAATGTTACAGCTCAAAAGGTTAGAAAAGGCATTAACAGTTTTTTTTGAATGGTTGGCTGAAACATGGATCAAAAGGTGGCCAACATTACCTGAGGTGCTTGCTGAGGTTGAAATGCCTTAGGCTCTGGTGCTCTTACAGATTTTAGTCCCAAAAGGAGGAGTGTTCCTACCAGGTTATACAACAATGATTCCATTGAACTAGAAGCTAAGGCTGCCACTGGCCACTTTGGGCTTCTCATGCCACTGAGTCAATAGGCATGAAAGAGAATTACAGTTCTATCTGGGTGACCGATCCTATCAAAGGGAAATAGGATTGCAACTACACAATGGAGGTAAAGAAGAGTTTTTCTGGAATATGGAAGATCCCCTAGGGCATCTTTTAGTACTACTATGCCCTGTGATTAGTCAATCAAAAACTACAACAACCCAACAAGGCAGGACTACCAGTGGTCCAGAAACTTCAGGAATAAAAGTCTGAGTCACCCCACCAGCAAAAAAACATGGTCAGATGAGGTGCTTGCTGAGGATAAAGGGAACATGGAATGGGTAGTAGAAGAAAGTAGTGATAAATATGAACTGTGACCATGTGACCAGTTACAGAAATGAGGACTGTGATTGTATGAACATTTCCTCCCTGTTTTGTTATGAATATGTTTGCATTTGTACATAAGCAAATATCTTGTTTTCCTCTTATCATATGACTAAATTGTTTTGTTCATGGTATAGTAGTTAAGTTATAGGATATGAAGTTAAGAGTGAATGTTACTTAAAGACTCGCACCCTATTCTGGAGAGATGTAGTGCATTTCTGGTTGTATGCAGGACAGTTGAGTATTGTTAGGCAAAACATATGGCTGTTATTTGGAAATTAAGCATGTTTCAAGGTGTGCTGGTTTGAAAGAATTATGTGCCCTAGAAAAGCCATGGTTTAATCCTGATCCAATCTTGTGGGAGCAGTTTTCTTTTAATCCCTATTCAACACGATAGGTTGGGAACTTGATTAGATATCTCCACGGAGATGTGACTCACCTAATTGTGGGTATTAACCTTTGATTATAGGGAGATGTGACTCTACCCATTCCAGGTGGGTCTTGATTAGTTTCCTGGAAACCTTTAAAAGGGGAAGCATTTTGGAGAAAGTTTCAGAATGATGAGAGAGCCACCAGAGAGCAACAAGAACCACAAGATCCCATCAGCCGGAGACCTTTGGAGATGACAAAGGGAAATGGCCACAGGAGAGCTTCATGAAATGAGAAGCATGAAGAGACAGCTAGCAGATGTCACCATGTTCACCATGTGCCTTTCTAGTTAACAGAGAAACCCTGAACATCATCAGCCTCCTTGAACAAAGGTACCTTTCCCTGATGCCTTAGGCTGGACATCTTTATAGCCTTGCTTTAATTTGGACATTTTCATGGGCCTATAGCTGTAAACAAGCAACTTAATAAATTCTCCTTTTTAAAAGCCACTCCATTTCCAGTATATTGAATTCTGGCAGATAGCAAACTAGAACACAAGGTGATGTGCATAGCTGCCAAGTTGATAAATGGTAGACTGTGATGGTTAGGGTCTGATGTCAACTTGGCCAGGTGGTGATGCCCAGCTATCTGGTCAAGCAAGCACTGGCCTGGACATTGCTTTGTGGCTGGTTGATAAATCAGAAGGCTGGCATATTAAATCATCAGTCAGCTGATTGCATCTGTGGATGATTACATCTGCAATCAACTAAAGCATGTCTCCCACCAATGATGTAATCCAATCAGTTGAAGTCTTTTGAAGGAGAGAGACTTTTTTCACTGCTTCTTCAGCCAGTGAGCTCTTCAGACTCTTCATCAGGGCTGCTGGCTTCACAGCCTGTCTTGCAGATTTTGGACTCTTCCATTGAGACACCTTTATAAATCTCAAATTTACAGATGTCTCCTGTTGGTTCTGTTTCTCTAGAGAACCCTGACTAATGCACTTAGTTATATATAAGACAACACTAACTCTTTAAAGTCAGGATTCAGAGGGAACTCTTTTAATCACAATTAAATAGAAAAAAATTATGAAAAGAACTTATAGAATCTGTACATTCCTGACAACATGGACTTTACCTCAATGTGGTTTAATAATTTTATTCATAATGTCTTCAAAGTAAAAGCCTTCTAAAATATTTTCCCGCTTTTACCCTTATGGAATAAGGTAAAACAACTAGCTCAGTGTTTTGTCTTCTCAAAGCAGCTGTGTCCACATCATCTAAAATCCTTCAATAAATTGGCTTCAGTTATGATTTGAATATTTTTTTTAAAATATGATTTGGTTCATCACTTTCAGACAAGCATCAGTTAACTGTGAGGTTTGGGGCTGAGGGGATTCTGATCAATGGCATTTGGGACCAATGGGAACTGAGACATTTGCTTTCATGCAGAGAATTGAGAGCATTATGTAATCTGTTTTATAAATTATATTTTGAATTATAAATGAAACAAGTTTGAAAAACATATGTGGCTTATAATTTCCTGCTTCCAAAACATCCGGGAGCAAGGGACTAATCATAAAGGAAATCAGAGGTCAGGTATAGAAAGTTGAAAAGGTCTGCCACAGACATATGAAAGGGAAAATTTATCAAATTTCCCTTCTGAAGGGTATGAACTATCCTCATAGCCATACTCTTTATATCTGAGCATCCTGCATCTAACGCAATAAGCCAAAGGATAATACAATTTTTGGAAAATTGCTAAAATGAACTCAAGAATAAAGTAAATGTATGTTTCTACACAAAAATCTGTATGTGAATGTTTATAGTAGTTTTATTAATAATCACCAAAAACTGAACACATCAAAGTCTTTTAACTGGTGAATGGATAAATGGTGGTATAAGTATTCAGTGACAACTCAGCAATAAAAAGGAATGACTTATTGATATAAGCAACAACATGGATAAATCACAAATGCATTATGTTAAGTGAGGGAAGCCAGATTAAGAGGCAACATCTGTATTATTCTATTAATATGAAATTCCAAACAAAGCAAAATTATAGGAACAGAAAGCAGATCAGTGATTGTCAGGGATAGGGATGGGGAGAGGGGAGAGTAAGGTTGACAACAAAGGACAGCACCAGAGAATTTGGGGAGATAATGGAAATGTTTTACATTGGATTGTGGTAATAGTTACAAAACTGGGGCATTTGTGAAAAATCACAGAATGGCCAAAAAAGAGTAAATTTGACTGAACATAAATTAAAAACATGAAAAACTCAGAGCTAAAAAAAGGATAAAATTAAAATTCTATGAAAAGGGGGAGTAAGGGTAGTTCAGTAGTAGAATTCTCGCCTGCCATGCAGGAGACCTGGGTTCAATTCCTGGCCCATGTACTTCCCAAAACAAGCAAAAAACAAAAATTCAGCAAATGGTGCTGCAATAATGGGACACTCACATGGAAAAAGAATGAAATGTGACCCCTGCCATACAGCATACAAAAAAAATCTGTAAGAACATAACAAATGAGATATATGTTATACATGGGTATTCTTTTTTGTAACTTTTTTAATTGTAAAATAAAACACATACAGAAAAACACACAAAACAAATGCATGACAATGAATTATTTTAAGATGAATAGCCTTGTAACCCAATGCTGGTTAAGAAATAGAATGATCCGGCCACCCGGGCGGTCCTTGTGTGCCCCATTCAGTTACCACCTCCCCTCCCACCATTACTAACCAGTATCCTGACTTTTGTAGTAATTAGTCCCTCATCTTTCTTTGTGATTTTATCACCCAGCACACATCCCGAGCCACTATGGTTTAGATGTGCTCATTTTTGTTACGTCTCTTATGAGCTAAAGGCTCCCCCTCTGTCCCTTTCTTTTCCTTACACTTTATTATCTATTGATGAACACAAGCCATTTGTCATCGTCTAGATTCTGCTGAATTTGTTCTCACAGTGATGCTTAACACACATCTCCATACTCTGTATTTCCTGCAAATTGGCACTGGCATCTGGAGACTTGATCTGATTCAGGTTCAAATCCACTGAACAGGCCATACATGGTGATTTGTTCTCTCATCAGAAGACACATAATTGCCCATATGGGAATGTGTGTGGGCCTAGCTGTTAGGCCTGGAGGACAGGACCCCTTCCCCCCAGGACATAACCTACCTCTGCTATATATTTCAGAAAGCCTCTCCCACCCCAAACTGTGCAAGCCCATGTCTCCTTCACCCTCCATCAGCTGCCCTCTTGTGATAACCCCCCATTTCTCAGCCTCCACTCTCCAGCAAATGCATTCTTGTGTAAACTCCCCTTACACACTGTCTGCCCTCCAGCATTTACAGCCCTGCATGCCTAGGGCAGTGTTTAGATTCTAAATTTTACCAATGGAAAGCTGCCAACTCCTAACTAAGCCCCCTATTTCTGAAAACTAGCCAATAGAGACCCGTCTAACCCTTGCCCCCCAACTTCCTAACCCTAAGTCTTAAAAACCCTATCCCCTGCCACCTCAGGGCAGCCATTTCTCCCTCTCTAGAAACGCTGCCTGGGTGGCTTTGTTCTTCCTGAAATAAAACTTTGCCTGAACTTCTTTGCCTCATCTTTGGTGAGTTTGCTAAGTTTGCCTTTCAGTATCTTTATGTAAATTTTTAATTTTAATTTTCTGCTTTTGTTCCTCGGATTGAAGGTAACAAATTTATTGTTCAAAATTTACAAAATTAAGTAGAAAATAAATTTAAATAGTTGAACTTTCAAGTGATATTTTCTGTAAACATGTAACATTTATACTCCTAAAATTTTAAAGCTTAATGCTGTCCTAAAACATTTGGGACATCCTATATATAATATGAAGGTAAAATACCTCATGTGTTCATATTGATGCTTCTGATTAAAATGCAACACTACATGACTGTGCTGGTTTAAAAGGATTTATGTACCCTAGAAAAGCCACGTTTTAATCTAATCCCATTTTTAAAAGACAGCCATTTCTTCTATCTCTATTCAGTATGGTATGTTGGGAACTTTAATTAGATTATCTCCTTGGAGATGTGACTCAATCAAGTGTGGGTACTAAATTTGATTAGATAGAGATGTGTCTCCACCCAGTCATGTCTCCACCCATTCCAAGTGGGTCTTGATTAGTTTACTGGAATCCTATAAAATAAGAAGTATTTGGAGAAAGCTTCAGAAGGCTGCAGTACCACGAAGGAGTGAGTCCACCAGCCAGTGACTTTTAGAGATGAAGGAAAATGCCTCCCAGGGAGCTTCATGAAACAAGAAGCCAGAAGAGAAAGCTAGCAGACTATGCTATGTGCCCTTCCAACAGAGAGAAAAACCCTGAATTTCATTGGTCTTCTTGAATCAAGGTATCTTTCCCTGGATGCCTTAGATTAGACATTTCTATAGACTTGTTTTAATGGGGACATTTTCGTGGCCTTAGAACTGTAAACTTGTAACTTATTAAATTCCTGTGTTTAAAAAAGCCATTCTGAACTTCTGGGAAGATGGCCAAACAGACTAGCTTGAGTGTAGCCTTGCTCCATGGAAAAGTCAGAGAAGAAACAGGAAGGTGACTGAGGTGTTGATTCGGGAGTGCAGATGACCTGGGAGAGCCTTCTGTCCCACATGCAGGAGCCCTGGTTGCAGAGGCCAAGGACCTGAGAGGCAGAAAACTGGAGCCTAGCATGGAGGTTCAGAGCTGTGGAGCCCACAGGAGCACACCAACAGGAGCTCAGGACTAGGAAGTAAGCCAGGCCACACTCCTTGGGCACACTACCCTCAGCAGTGCAGCCCCATGACCATTGACTCACCCCACATCCCATACCCAAACCCCATCACCCGCTCCCATTCTCTGCACTTCAGGTACCCCCACCCCATCTGCCCCCAGTGCACATACCTTTCCCCCACCCCCACCCCAAGTGCAGCCCAACTCACCTCTCCTGAACCCCACCCAAGCACTACCTCCCCTCCCTGTTCCCTGCAGGCTGTTGCCAGCACATAAAGGCTGTGGGTACTAAACTCCATACTTAGGCTATTCTTGCCACTGCCCCATAGTGTCACACAGCCTCACTCCACTCCATCTGAGCTCTGCGCATCTGTTTATGGCACTCCCAGGCCCACACATGTGCATAGGCCCCCAATCATGTCATTCAGTTCTGGGAACTGTACTTTACAGCTATCCTAGAACCACACATGCACATGGCCCTTAGCCACGTTTCCCAGCTCTGAGAAAGTGCTAACGTGGTCACATCTGCCCCCAATCAACAAAGGCATAACACTGACCTGCTGCCACAGCTCTACCCATGTGCACAAAGGACTCCATGCCTTAGATCAATGCACACCAGTGTTACACCCCCAGACTGGTGCACCCACACATCTATATCCCCCCTGGCCACTGGGTATCAACATTCACAAGCAACAGCATAACATCCCCAACAGGAAACCTATACCTGCCCTGAAACTAATCACCTCACTGAGTGAACACCCCATGCCCTGCTTCCCATTATAGAACCATCCCACAAACACAAGGCCTTAGACTACTGAAAGAAAATCAACTCCAAAGTAAATCAATCAAGATATTTGCATGCCACGAAGACAGCAGAAAAATCACAAAACATATCACAATGCAGGCAGATATAGCCCTGCTTAATGACCCAAATTAAAACACCAGAGGAGACACAGATGCTGGAATAACTAATCACGGATGTTCATACCACTCTACTTAATAAAATAATGGGATAGCAAATGGCATAAAGGAGACCAAGAAGACAGTAGAGGAGCACAAAGAGGAATTTGAATGAATAAATAGAAAAATAGCAGATATCACAGAGATTAAAGACTCTGTTGACCAAATAAAAAACATACTAGAGGCACACAACACCAGATTTGAAGCAACAAAAGAACAAATAAGTGATATAGAGGATAGGATAATTGTCTTCAAAGACTTAAAACAGGAAATGGCAAAAAAAAGATGGAAAAATTGAATGTGAATTCAGGGAAATGATAGACAAAACAAAGTACACAAATACAAGAATCATTGTTGTCCCAGAAGGAAAAGAGAGGAGTAAAGGGCTAGGAAGAGTAGTTGAGGATATACTGGGGGAAAACTTCCCAACCCTCATGAAGGACATAAATATACAAGTCAAAGAAGCCCAAAGAACTCCAAACAGAATAAATCCAAATAGGCTTTTCCCAAGGCACATACTAATCAGTCTGTCAAATGTCGAAGAGAAGCAGAAAATCCTGAAAGCACAAGAGAAAAACAATCTACTACATACAAGGGAAACCAAATAAGACTGAGTTCAGACTACTCAACTAGCACCCTGGAGGTGAGAAGGCAGTGGTATGATATATTCAAGATCCTGAAAGAGAAAGATTTACAGCCAAGAAGTCTGTACTCAGCCAAATCATCCTTCAAAATTGAGGGAGAGATTAAAGTTTTCACAGGCAAAGAAGTCCTGAAAGAATTTGTCAACAAGAGACTGGCCCTACAAGAAATACTAAAGGAAGTTCTGCAGGTTGAATAAAAAAGACAGGAGAGGGAGGTTTGGAGGAGGGCACAGAATTGAAGAGTACCACTAAGGGTAATTTAAAGGATAAAAGGAGAAAGAGGGAAAAGAATATATAGATCTGACAAACAAAAAAAAGATAAGATGGTTGAATCAAGAAATACATTTCAGATAATAACTTTGAATGTTAACAGACTAAACTTACTAATTATAAGATACAGATTGGCAGAATGGATTAAGAAACATAATCCAGCTATATGTTGCTTACAAGAGATCCATTTTAGACACAAGGATACAAATAGACTGAAAGTGAAGGTATGGAAAAAGATTTTCCATGCAAGTTGTAACCAAAAGAAAGCAGGAGTAGCTATATTAATATCGAACAAAATAGACTTTAAATGTAAAGACATCATAAGAGACAAAGAAGGACACTATATAATAACTAAAGGGTCAATGTACCAAGAAGTTATAACAATCATAAATGTTTATGCTCCCAATCAAGGAGCTCCAAAGTTCATGAGACAGACTTTGGCAAAACTGAAGGGAGCAATAAATGTTTCAACAATAATAGTAGGAGACTTCAATACACCACTCTCTTCTATAGATAGAACAACAAGACAGAAGATCAACAAGGAAATAGAGAAGTTAAATAACATGATAAATGAGTTAAATCTAACAGACAAAAGCAAAAATGTTTATTTGGTACAAAATTTATATTTTGAGTAGTGCATTTCCTAATATAACTTATGTAGATAGCTTTATTGAACACCATAAGTACTTGGAATCTCATGTAGGACATGAGATTTTGTTGGTTTGTCCAGAGTGATGCCCCAATAAATCCCAGAGTGATTCAATCAGTGAGTGGAAAAGTATTTGAAAAAAAAAGAAAAAAAATCTAATGGACATAAATAGGTCATTGCATCCTGTATTAGTTAGGGTTCTCTAGAGAAACAGATTCAATAGAGAACACTCACAAATATAAAATTTATAAAAGTGTCTCATGTGACCACGGGAATGCAGGAGTCCAAAATCCGCAGGGCAGGCTGTGAAGCTGACGACTCCGATGGAGGGTCTGGACAAACTCCACAGGAGAGGCTCGCCAGCCAAAGCAGGAATAGAGCCTGTCTCTTCTGAATCCTCCTTAAAAGGCTTCCAGTGATTAGATCGAGCATCACTCATTGCAGAAGACACACCCCCTGGCTGATTACAAATGGAATCATCTGTGGATGCAGCTGACGTGATCATGATCTAATTCTATGAAATGTCCTCATTGCAACAGACAGGCCAGCACTTGCTCAACCAGACAAACAGGTACCACAACTTGGCTAAGTTGACACATGAACCTGACGATGACATACCCCAAAGCACAAAGTTATACATTCTTCTCTAGTGCTCATGAAACATTCTCCAGGATGGATCATATGCTGGGGTACCAAACAGGTTTTTATAAAAATATTGAAATTATTCAAAGCACTTTCTCTGATTACAATGGGATGAAGCTAATCTCAATAACCACCAAAGAATGAGAACATTCACAAATATATGGAGATTAAATAACACACTCTTAAACAACCAGTGGGTCAAAGAAGAAATTGGTAGAGAAATCATCAGCTATCTGGAAATGAATGAAAATGAGAATACAACTTATCAGAACTTATGGGATGTGGCAAATGCTGTGTTGAGAGGGAAATTTATTCTCCTAAATGCTTATATTAAAAAACAAGAAAGAGCAAAAATTAAGGACTTAACAGCAAATCTGGAGGAACTTGAGAAAGAACAGCAAACTAACCCCAAAGCAAATAGGAAAAGAGAAATAACAAAGATTAAAGTAGAATTAAATGAATGGGAGAAGAAAAGAACAATAGAAAGAATCAATAAAACCAAAAGCTGACTCTTTGAGAAAATCAATGAAATTGATGGGCCACTAGCAAGACTGACAAGAAAAAAAGAGAGAGGATGCAAATAAACAAAATCAGAAATGAGAAGGGATGCATTACCACAGGCTCTGAAGAAATAAAAGATATCATAAGAGGATACTATGAACAACTATATGCCAACAAATTAGACAATTTAAATGAAATGGACAAATTCCTGGAGACACACAAACAAGCTACACTGACTCAGGAAGAAATAGAAGATCTCAACAAATCAATCACAAGTAAAGAGATTCAATCAGTATTCAAAAATCTTTCTATAAAGAAAAGCCCAGGGGGCTTCACAGGGGAATTTTATCAAACATTCCAGAAAGAGCTAACACCAATCCTGCTCAAACTTTTCAAAAAAATTGAAGAAGGAATTCTACCTAACTCATTTTATGAAGCTAATATCATTTTAATACCTGACCCAGGTAAAGATGCTATAAGAAAGGAAAACTACAGGCCACTCTCCCTAATGGACACAGATGCAAAAATTCTCAATAAAATATTAGCAAATTGAATCCAACAGCACATTAAAAGAATTATACACCATGACCAACCCAGGTTTATACCAGGAATGCAAGGATGGTTCAACACAAGAAAATCAATTAATGTAATACAGCACTTAACAAATCAAAAGGGAAAAATCGCATGATCATCTCAATTGATGCTGAAATAGTATTTGACAAAATTCAGCATCCTTTTCTGATAAAAACAGTCCAAAAGATAAGAATCAAAGGTAACTACTAATAAAAGGAATATATGAAAAACTGATAGCCAGCATTGTATTCAATGGGGAGAGACTGAAAGTCTTCCCCCTAAGAGAAGGAACAAGACAAGGATGCCCACTGTCACCAATATTATTCAACATTGTGCTAAAAGTTCTAGCTAGAGCAATCAGACAAGGCAAAGAATTAAAAGGTATCCAAATTGGAAAGAGAGAAGTAAAACTCTCATTATTTTCAGATGATATAATATTACACTTGGAAGATCCTAAGAAATCTACAGCAAAGTTACTTGAGCTAATAAACGAATTCAGCAAGGTGATGGTATATAAAATTAATGTGCAAAAACGGCAACATTTCAATACACAAGCAATGACCTAGCTGAGGAGTCAGTTAAAGAAAAATTCCATTCAAAATAGCAACTAAAAGAATCAAATACTTACAAATGAACTTAACTAGGGAGGTAAAAGACTTGTACACAGACAACTAATAACATTGCTAAAAGAAATCAAAGGAGATCTAAATAGGTGGAAAGATATACCCTGCTCATGGATAGGAAGGCTAAATATAGTTAAGAGATCAATTCTCCCCAAATTGATCTATAGATTCAATACAGTACCAATCAAAATTCCAACAACCTACTTCAAAAATTTGGAAAAGCCAACTACCAAATTCATCTGGAAGGGAAAGAAACCCCGATAGCTAAAAGCATCCTAAAAAAGAAGAATGAAGTGGGAGGATTAACACTCCCTGACTTTAAAACCTATTATAAAGCCTCAGTGGTCAAAACAGCATGGTACTGGCATGAAGACAGAAGCATTGACCAATGGAATTGAATTGAGAGTGTAGAAATAGACCACCAAATCTGTGGTCAACTGATTTTTGACAAAGACCCCAAATCCTCTGAACTGGGACAAAATAGTCTTTTCAATAAATGGGCATGGAAGAACTGGATACCAATAGTCAAGAGAATGAAAGAGGACTCCTACCTTACACCCTATACAAAAATTAACTCAAAATGGATCAAACACCTAAATATAAGAACTAGCACCATAAAGCTTCTAGACAAAAATGTAAGGAAACATCTTCAAGACCTAGTAATAGGAGGTAGCTTTCTAAACTTTACACCCAAAGCACAAGTAACAAAAGAAAAAATAGATAAATGGGAACTCCTCAAAATCAAATGCTTCTGCACCTCAAAAGACTTTGTTAAAAAGGTGAAGAGGCAGTCCACTCAGTGAGGAAAATATTTGGAAATCACATATCAGACAAAGGTTTGATTTCCTATTATACAAAGAAACCATACAACTCAACAAAAGAACAAACAACCCAATTGTAAAATGGGCTAAAGATATGAATAAGCATTTTTCTGAAATGGCTAAAAAGCACATGAAAAGATGCTCATTCCATTGGCTATAAGGGAAATGCAGATCAAGACTACAATGAGATACCACCTCACATCTATAAGAATGGCTGCTATTAAACAAACAGAAAACTACAAATGTTGGAGAGGATGTGGAGAAACTGAGACACTTATACACTGCTGGTGGGAATGTATAATGCTGCAGCTACTATGTAAAACTGTTTGGTGGTTCTTTAGGAAACTAAATATCAAGTTGCCCTATGACCCAGCAATAGCACTACTTGGTATATACCCAGAAGAGCTGAAAGCAGTGACACAAACAGACATTTGTACACTGATGTTACAGCAGCATTATTCACAATTGCCAAAAGATGGAAACAAACCAAATGCCCATCAACAGATGAGTGGGTCAACAAAATGTGGTATCTACACAGCAAGGAATATAATGCAGCAATAAGACAAAATGACATCATGAAGCACATGACAAGATGGATGAGCCTTGAAGACATAATGCTGAGTGAAATTACCCAGACACAAAAGGATAGATAGTGTATGATTCCACCTTTACGAGCAGCATAAAGATAAATCAGAGGCTTATAATACAGTATATAGAGGTTTTAGAGGTACATAGAAACTAGTGATGGGTGAACCATTAGCTAATGAGGTTGAACTCCAATGTAAGGGAATAGGTAGGAGTGAAGGTGAGTCTCTAGTGAGTCTAAAAGTAATATTACCATATTTAAGATGAACAAGATTGAAATGGGTTGTATAGACATATGTGTCCCACTAATTCACACTAGAAATATGAACTAGTTCTCATAAGAATTACTTCAAAGATATGATTCTTGTATAAAGAGGGTTTAAATCCAGGGTACAGGGGAAAAACTGCTATTGCATGCCATGAGCTATGTTCAAAAGGAAACCATCAGCACTACCACAGCAACAGCAGAGGTAAATAATGGGGGGGGGGAGGGACAAGAGTTAAGAGGAGGTTTAGATTTCCTATTTGGTAAGGGTATGTTTATTGGTTTTCTGTTCTCTTGGGAACAATGAAATTATCTAAAATTGAGAATGTTGATGGACTGTGGACTTTGGGCCTTCTGCATGATGACCAATGAATGCAGTGGCTGAAGAATGCACTGATAGAGAAGTAGATTAGTGAATGATGGTGTATACTTATGAATGAAGGTTGTGCTGCTACAAAAAGCTACGGAGTCGTGAGGCATGCGATGATGTAAATGAACATGTGGGACATTTGGTGAGACAAAATAAGCCAGAACAAAAGAACAACAAAGGTATGGTCACCTTTAGGAAATGCTTACAAGAAAACAGGGGTCTAGATTGTAAGCTTTTAGAGCACACATAGTAAGTCCAGAGTGGTTATTAATATTTCTGGAGTTTGAGAGGCTGCTTTATATATATAACCTATATAGAGAGATAAGAATGAAGCTAAACAGGTTGGGGTTTAAAGTAGTTCAGAACATAGGGGTAAGGAAGACAGTGTCTATATTTTAGAACCACACATAATCTTTGAGACCAATGGAAGAAAGGTTTATCAGATCTGGAACTGAAATTTTCTGTAGTGCATAATCTAATTCAACCTATCTGTATAATTCATTTGAACAATTGAAACACAGGGAGCACAGAATAAGAAAGAGGTCTTTTAACCCTGTAGAGATCATTGTAATGCCTGGAAGCATCCTAGAGTATATAAACCAGATAATCAAAAAGTATTAGCAAAGTCCCCTGAGGGAGGGGAGAAAGACTATGGAATTATTAAACTTTACCATCATGGAATCCCCTGATACTGTGTCAGACTTTAGGGACACCCAAATCAATAGGCCATGCCCTCAATCAGGAGGCTTACTCTTGTGAAGCTTATGTAGGTAGGATAGAACCTTAGACTACCTATAGGCATGCTTAAGAGTTACTTCTGGAGGACCTCTGTTGTTGCTCAGGTATGGCCTCAGTCTCTCTAAAGCACCAACTCTGCAAGTGAAATCATTGCCCTCCCCACTACATGGGGCATGACATCCAGGGGTGAAAGTCTCCCTGGTAATGTGGGAGATGACTCCCAGGGATGAGTCCAGACCTGGCACCATAGGATCAACAATTCCATCCTGACTAAAAGGGGGAAAGAAGTGTAATTAATAAAACATCAGAGTCAGAAAGAGTTCAAATAGAGTTGAGAGGCTACTCTGGAGGTTGCTCTTACACAAGCTTCAGGTAGACTTTGCTGCCTATCATAACCTGTCAACTCCCAACCAGCACCATTCCAGCCAATCCTAAAGAACATCTAGGGCAATATATAAGATTCCACAAATGCACTAGAGTCACTTTCCAGAAATCTACAACTTCCACATGGGTCCCTGTTCTAGATAAGTCCTGAAACCTAGCCCAGCCTCTCCAGAACATCAGATAGTTCCATCTCCCTACCCCATATTAGTGACAGACCCTTCCAATATCAAAAATTTAGAATTGCCATAGCCCATACAACCCTAAAGAGAGGTATGGAAAGATCAAAGGTGATGATGGAGTTATATACATAGTAGATAGGATTTAACAAATGAATATGAATGCTGAATCATTAATTGATATCTCTTTCAGTCTCCACTATTTTAGAGGAGCTAGAAGTAAAAACCTAGCATTGTAACCCCATGTCATAATCTGAAATATATTCTACAACTAATTGTGGTGCTGTGCTTTAAAATTTATAGTTTTTTTGTATATGTGTTATTTCCAAAAAGAGGGGAAAAAAAGTCAATCGTGATGATGCAAAAATATTTATTCCTTCCACCCCTATGTTCTGGAGCAGCTAGAAGGAAAAATCTGAGAGGATGGTACAGTAGCCTGTGACAAACTCTGGGATTCATCCTGTAACTATTTGTTGAAGAGTGCTTTGAAAACTTAAAAAAAAAAAAAAAGTAGTAGAAGTGTATAATTATCATCAATTGTGGCAAATGTTCCATACCAGTGCAGGGTTTTGTGGTGGCATGGTGTTTGAGAATCCTGTATTTTGTATTTGGGGCATGATTGTTTTATAAACTCACAACTTTTCTAATTAAGAAAATGTTTATTAATGAAAAAAGTTTTAAATAATCCATAGAGAAAAGTTCTTGCTCATTCAGCATTTACTACTACCAGTGGTCTTTCTTGGAATGTCAGAATTCCAAATTATGTTTCTCGGAATTATGTTTTTCTATGCATCTACCAGTGCTGTTCTTCTAAAGCCTTTGCCATCTATTTGAACTGCCTTTATCCCATTCTTATTAATGACAGCTGGCGATCTTAATATCATGTTCCCACATTAATCAGTGACCTCTTGTACTAAATGAAGATCTTTTTTGTCTTTTACAATTATGGCACAGCTGACTATTGTGAGAGCGCATTTGGGAAGGGTCCAAAGCCTAGACTAGGATTTCCCATAAAGTAGGGAGTGGGGAAAAGAAACTGTAAGTCAGAATTAGAGAAATTATTATCCTCCCCACCCTCAATGTGATATTTTCTTCAGGAAAAAAAGTCATAAGGTCAATTAAGTTTGTGAAAAACTCTATACTGTCTCTCTTGGAGACATGTAATACACATTAGTAGATTAAGGGCTCTAAGAAATCCTCTAGTAAAAGAGCTTTGCTTAATTTTCATCTAAACCAGCATTAAACAGATTTATTAGACTATAGGGCACTCTTTTACTCAAGTAATTCAACTAACATTTTATGGAATTAGTGCTCCATGAAAATCATTTGGGGAAGTGGTAATTTAGAACAGCATTTGGCATCAAGAATCCAAGATAAAGTAACAGAAAATTAAATCAAGAGAAGCATAAGTCCAGAAAGGACTGAAGCTCATAGGAGGCTTAAAAAAAAAGATGGGAGAAGCTTGAGCATGTTTCTAGGCTGCAGAAAGAAGCCTAGAGTGATGAAGAAGAGACTGAAGTCACAGAAAAGAGTTGATCAGTGGGGTCTAGGAAGGACTGTTTTCATGTTCCCAGTAGTCATATGAGAGCGCTAATAGCTATTACACAAACTTTACAGGGAAAAAATGAACACTCCAAATGTTAAGTTGCCCAAGGTCACTACTCGGCGGTAGAGCTGGGATTCAAGGTTTGATTCCATAGCCTGTGCTCTTTCCACTGTGTCCTACTGTTTGCCAAATCCTAGTGGTTTTCTTTCCATCCTCCCACTAGACTGGGAATGGATAATGAGTTGTTCTGGACATGGAACCAGTTTCTTCTCACCATATCACTGTACTTGTTTCCTCTCTGCTCTTAATACTCTCAGATCCCTTTCCTAAACTCCTGCCCTGCTTCCAGCCCTTCCCCACATGGTGATGTCATCATAATCATCATCTACATATACACAAATATGTGCATATGTTGTATGTCCTTTTTTCATACATACTCGCATATACATTAAAATCATACATATGTTATTAATATGATGTAATTATTTGCAATATTCTCCTCTATCCTTACCATATTCTCTACCTGGATTCATAATTCTTGTCTTGTGAATTATGGTCAGCTGCAAGTGCTCTAAATTGAAGATAAATTTTGGTGGAGTTTCTGGACTCTCAACTGGAATTTTATCTTGCTGCTACTTTGGATTCCATTTGTTATGGTGTTGAACTTTTAGAGAAATTCTATTAGTGTTCCAGGAGAAGTTAATGATAAATGTAGACAAAAGGAGAGCTAGTCAGTATAATTAATTTAGATTTTTAAAGAGGCTTTAGGCAAATTTCCAAAGCTACTGTATTAAAAGATAAATATAAACTGATGAGAATATTTTGGTATGAATAAAATATTTTTAAAAATAATCTCCAGGAATGCATGGATATGTTTAACATTAAACTAATTTGTATTGAGTTATAAGTGACTAGTCCCAGATTCAGTTGAATTTTAAACTGGCATACTTACTACTGTTCAATTTCAAGTCAACACACCCTCATATTTATTGGACAACTAATATATATCTTGTCTCACAGAGGTTCAGAGAAGTACATAAAAATTTTAAAAAGGAAGATAATTATGTGAGTTGGACCCTGCAAGATAGAAAGTTTTATATATTCTGAAGGTAGAATGTGAGAAGAGGAAAATGGAGAAAAGTGGAAGAAAGTTGGAAAAAAAATACATGGTGATGTGAATCAGTATACAATTGCAAATGAGATATTACAAGAACCAGCCTCATATCAGAAGCAAAAAATTCACACAAGAACAAACAAATGAAAAGCATATGAGCATAGAGTTATCTATTGAAACCGTCTACCTTCTAACCAAAACATCCAAACTGAAATAAAGCTGCAAATCATAGATAATAGAAGAATGAATAAAAGAAGAATAGAAGCTATATCATGGAAGATTAGGCAGAAATACAAAAATAGAAATGATTTACAGTAGAGTTTCAAATTAAAAATGAGATATGGAATTACATGTTCAGTGTTATTACAACAGTAAAGAATATATTTGCCTGTAACTCAAATAACAGAACAGCTAAGGTAAAAATATGCATGGATTTCACCTTCTAGTTTTTCCTTTAATACTTTTCTTGAACTCTCTTTTTTAAAAAAAATATTTTTACTGATAGATCTTCACACACATACAGTCCACATATGATGTACAATCAATGGCTCACAATATCATCACATAGTTGTGTATTTATCATTTTCCTTACATATTCATGATTATTTTCAAGAAATGATTTTTTCGCATCCATCCAAAAAAAGAAATAAAAAGGAAAAACTCATACAACCCATACCTGTTACCCTTCCCTCTCATTGACCACTAGTTTTTCAATCTATCCAATTCATTTTACCCCTAATCCCACCTACTATTTATTTATTTTTATACATTTTTTTATTCATCTGTCCATACCCTGGATAAAAGGAACATCAGACACTAGATTTCCACAACCACACAGTTACATTGCAAAAGTCATGCCATTTTACAATCATCCTCAAGAATCCAGGGCCCCAGAACACAGCACAACAGTTTCATGTACTTCCCTCCACCCACTCAAATACACTATAAACAAAAAATGGATATCCACATAATGCATAAGAATAACCTCCAGGATAACCTCTCAACTCTGTTTGAAATCTCTCAGCCACTGAAACTTTATTTTGTCTCATTTCTCTCTTCCCCCTATGGTCAAGAAAGTGTTCTCAATCTCTTGATGCTGGGTCCCAGTTCATCCCTAGGAGTCTTGTCCCACATGGCCAGGGAGATTTACACCCTTGGGAGTCATGTCCCATGTAGGGGGGAGGGCAGTGAGTTCACCTGCCAATTTCACTTAGAGAGAGAGGCCACATCTGAGCAACAAAAGAGGTTCTCTGGGGCTGACTCTTATGCCTAATTTTAAGTAGGCTTAGCCTATCCTTTTCAGGAATAAGTTTCATATGTGTGAACCCCAAGATTGAGGGCTCGGCCTATTGATTTGTTTGTCCCCACTGCTTGTGAGAATATCAGAAATTCTCCAAATGGGGAAGGTGAATATTTCCTCCTTTCTCCCCAGTCAATAAGGAGACTTTGCATATATTTCTTTATTCACTGCTCAAATTACTCTAGGATATATCACAGATATCCCAGATACTCTGGGATATATCACAGGCATCATACTAACCTGGAGAACCAACAAAATCTCATGCCCTATTCAAGATTCCATGTACTTATGGTATTCAACTAAACTGACCATACAAATTAAATTAGGTAATGTGCTACCCAAAATATAATTTCATATCAACTAAATATCTTTCCCTTTGATCTCACACACAAGTTTAAAGTTTTAATATATAGATGATATCATCCTTTATCCTGTATTCTGATTTACCTTGGTCCTATCCAGATCAGCTTCCTTCATATCTCTTCTCAAAGTCTGATCTCTTTTTCAACTTTTTAAACAGTTCCTGTATGGGGTACTACTGACTTTCGTAGCTTCAGAGCTCTAACTCTGAGTCTCAGGTGTCACATAAATACCTGAAATTTCTGGGAATGACCAGGTTATATACAAACAGCTCAGTATCTCAGAATTCAGAATTAACAGTTACACCCCCTGAATATGTGTGATGCTGTAAGAACTTACCATCCAGGACCTTTTACACTAGGCCCCAACCTGATAACCCATGCTCTTGACTTCAGTTCACCAAGTTTTTATATTATGGTTAGTCCACATGAGTGAGGCATGATAATATTTGTCTGTTTCTGACATTTCATTCAACATACAGTCCTTAAGGTTCATACACCTAGTTGCATGCCTCACAACTTCATTTCTTCTCCCATCTGCTCAGTAGTCCATTGTATGTATACACCCTTGTTCCCCCTTCCATTCCTCAGTCGTGCACCCTTAGGCCACCTCCATCCATTGTGGGTTGTGAACACTGCTACCATAGACACCAGTGTGCAAATGTCCATTCATGTCCCCACTCTCAGCTCCTCCAGCTGTACACTGAACAAAGGGGTTGCAGGATCCTATGGCAACCCCACCCCACCTCCAGTCTCCTATGGAACTACCATGCTGCCCTCCAAGGGGCTGCACCCCTCAGCTTCCCTACTGAGGGTGAATAGGTACATCCCTTCCTCTGCATTTTTTCTAGCACTTGTTTCTCTCTGTTCATTTTTTTCGCATCGGCAGGCACTGAGAATAGAACCTGAGTCTCTGACATGGCAGGCGGGAACTCTATCTGCTGAGCCACCATGGCCTACCCTCACTCTGTTTATTTTTAAACAATTTATTCACACATCATACAATCCAACATAAGTGTATAGCTATGCCTTCACCACCATGATCTATACAAAGACATTTCCTTTTCTTCCATAAAGAATCCCCCATGGCCCACACCTGTTGACATTTAGTTTTGTCTTGCACACTCTTTTTAATAATTGGTTTAAAAGTACATTTAAGGAAGAGTGAAATCAGCAGGTTGTTTGGAGAGGGTGCAATGGTATAGTCAATGAATTGAAAGAGTAAGATGATAAAAAAGAGAAGAAATTGATAAGATATTATTTAAGTGCTAATATGGACTTTTATACTTTTGTTTCATTTTAATATGATATCCCAATATGTTAGTCAAACAATCAGAAAAAGAGACGCATAGGATAATAGAGATTCTGTTAGTTAGGAACTATATATTAATATCTCATGACCAATTTTTGTCATTTACAATCTAATGAATGCTGTGAGTTTTTAAGCTTTTTAAATTATATAATGTAGCATGTATATAAAGCAAAGAAAGAAAACAGCAATAGTTTTCAAAGCACTCTTCAACAAGTAGTTACAGGACAGATCCCAGAGTTTGTCATGGGCTAATATATATAAAAATCCTCTCAGATTTTTCCTTTTAGCTGCTCCAGAATATAGGAGGCTAGAAGGAATTTTTTTTTATTATCACAATCGACTTTTTTTTTCTTTTTTGTGAAAAATAACATATATACCAAAAAAGCAATAAATTTCAAGGCACAGCACAACAATTAGTTGTAGAACAGATTTAAGAGTTTGGTATGGGTTACAATTCCACAATTTTAAGTTTTTACTTCTAGCTGTTCTAAGATACTGGAAACTAAAAGAAATATCAATTTAATGATTCAGCACTCAATTCATTTGTTAAATACTATCTTCTCTGTATAACTTCTCCATCATCTTTGATCTTTCTATCTCACTCTTTAAGGGTATTTGGGCTATGATCATTCTAACTTTTTCATGCGGAAGGGTCTGTCACTAATATGGGGTAGGGAGATGGAACCAGCTGATGTTCTGGAGAGGCTAAGCTCTCTAGGTTTCAGGACTTATCTGGTCCAGGGACCCATCTGGAGGTTGTAGGTTTCTGGAAAGTTACCCTAGTGCATGGAATCTTTGTAGAATCTTATATATTGCCCTAAGTGTTCTTTATGATTGGCTGGGATGGTTTTGGTTGGGGTTTGGCAAGTTATGATAGGTAGCAATGTCTAACTGAAGCTTGCATAAGAGTGACCTCCAGAGTAGCCTCTTGACTCTGAACTCTCTCTGAGCCACTGGTACTTTATTAGTTACACTTCTTTTCTCCCTGTTGGTCAGGATGGAATTGGTGCCAGGGTTGGTCTCATCCCCAGGAGTCATCTTCCATGCTGCCAGGGAGACTTTCACCCCTGGATATCATGTCCCACATACGAGGGGAGGGCAATGATTTCACTTGCAGAGCTGGATTTAGAGAGAGTGAAGCCACATCTGAGCAACAAAAGAGGTCCTCCAGAAGTAACTCTTAGGCATACCTATAGGTAGGCTAAGCTTCTCTGCAACCTAAGTTTCACAAGGGTAAGCCTCAAGATCAGGAGCTTGGCCTATCAGTTTGGGTGTCCCTAATGTTTGATACATATTGGGGATTCCCTGGTGGTAAAGCTAAATAGTTCCATATTTTTTCTCCCACCCCTCAAGGGACTTTGCCAATACTTTTGGATTATCTGCTTAATATATTCTAGGATGTATCCAGGCATTATATTAAGCTACACAGGATTCAAGGCCCTCATTTCTATTCTGGGCTCCCTGTGTTTCAATTGTTCAAATGAGCTATCCAGATAGGTTGAGTTAGATTATGTACTACAAAAAATTTAGACTCTGAACAAAATAAACCTTTCTTCCTTTGGTCTCAAAGAGTAAGTGTGGTTCTAAAACACAGACAATGTCTTCCTTACCCCTGTGTTCTGAGCCACTTTAATCCCAATCTGATAAGCTTCACCCCACTCCAAATACCAGGTTATAGAGCCATAAAATAACCTCTCAAAATTCAGAAATAAACAATTTCCACTCTGGGCTCAATGTGTCTGCTATAAAATTTACAATCTAGGCCACTCTCATAAGCATTTTCTAAAGGAGACCATAAAATAATTGTTCTTTTTTTTCTGGCTGATTTTGCCTCACAAATGTCCCACAGGTTCATTCATATCATTGCATTCCTCACGACTTCTTTCCTTTTTGTTCAATCATATGTATCCACCATCATTCACCAATCAACTTCTCAGTCAGTGCATCCTTCAGCCACCTGCATTCATCAGGTATCATGTATAATGACCAAAGTCCACAGTCCATCAACACTCTCAATTTTAGATCATTTCATTGCTCCCAAGAGAAAGATAATCAACAAACATACCCTCACCAAATAGAAAATCTAAACCTCTCCTTAACTCTTGCTCCTCCCCCCATTATTTACCTCTGCTGTTGCTATGGTACTGCTGATGTTTTCTGTTAAACAGAGCCCATAGCGTGCAATAGCAGGTTTTCCCCCTGAACCCTGTACTTAAACACTCTTTATACATGAATCATACCTTTGAAGTAGTTCTTGCAATTTATATTTCTAGCGTCAGTCAGTGAGACACATAGGTCTATACAACCACTATCAATCTTGTCCATGTTCAATATGGTAATATTACTTATAGACCCACTAGAAACCACCTTCAATTCCATTTATTCCCTTACATTGCGGTTCAACCTCATTAACTAACCATGCACCCATCTCTAAGTCCTCAATATTCTCTATTATAAGCCTCTGATTTATCTTTACCATGGTCATAAAAGAGAAGTCTATCCTTTTACATCAGGCTTATTTCACTCAGCATTATCTCCTCAAGGCTCATCTATCTTGGCATGTGCTTCAGGACATCATTTCATCTTACTGCTTCATAATATTCCATCATATGCATATAGCATATTTGGTTAATCCACTCATCTGTTGATGGGCATTTAGATTGTTTCCATATTTTGGTAATTGTGAATAATGCTGCTATGAACATCAGTGTGCAAATGAGGGCACATGGAGCTTGGAGATATATAGAGTCCCGTATCAATTTAAGCTCTTCATTGACAAGCCTGAAGAGCAGGGATCTGGCTCTGGCTCTGGCTCTGAAAAGGATTTTTTTTTTTTTTTGCTGTTCTTCTACTCCTGAACAGCTCATTAGATAGAACTTGAAGCACTCTCAGGCTCCAGCACTGCCGCAGGCAAGGGTGGAATGAAACTTGTATGAGAAACAAAGTAACTAGTCAGATGAAAGGAGTTAACTCCCTGAAGGCTGTGTCTTCCACAAGAAAAAGGGGGTGCGTTCCAGCTCAAGTAGAATCCCTCCTCCAAGGAATTCAGGCCCCAGGGACTGGAAAACTGAAGCAATTAAAGCCAGCCTATAGCCTCTCCTCAGTCTCATCCATGCCCCTGGCAAGAAGAGTCTGTTGAAGTTAAAGGCATCACATTATTTTAAGCTGGTAGGAAGTCATGGGTAGACAAGCGCCACGTGCTGGGCAGATAGGAAAAGCACAGAGTCTAGAGGATTAAACTGCCCAATCAAAAGGCATAGACTGGCCAATGGTTTAACAGGACCCATCTACATGCTGTCTACAGTACATCACTTTATACTCAAGGACAAAAATAGGTTGAAAGTGAAAATATATTCCATGTTAACAACAATCAGAAAAGAGCAGGAGTAGCTATACTAATACCTGACAAATTAGATTTCAAATGTAAAACATTTAAAAGAGTCAAAGAAGGCTATTATGTATTAATAAAAGGAGCAATTCAACAAGAAGACATAACAATCATAAATATTTATGCACTGAGCCAAAGTACTCCAAGATACATGAGGCAAACACTGACAACACTAAAGGGAGAAACAGACACTTCTACCATAATAGTGGAGACTTAATTCCCCACTCTCATCAATGGATAGAACATCCAGATGGAGGAGAAAAAAGAAACAGAGAATTTGTATAATACAATAAATGAACTAGACTTAACAAATATTTTCAGAACATTCAACCCCACCCCCAACAGCAGGATACACTTTTTCTCAAGTGCTCATGGATCCATTCTTAATGTTAGACCATATGCTGGGTTACAAAGCAAATCCCAATAAATTTTAAAAGTTGAAATCATACAAAATAGTTTCTTGGATGATAATGGAATGAAGTTGGAAATCAATAACAGGCAGAGGGACAGAAAATTCACAAATATATGGAGGCTAAACAACTCACTCTTAAACAACCAGTGGGTCAAGAAAGAAACTACAAGAGAAATCAGTAAATATTTTAAGACAAATGAAAATGAAAACACAACATATCAAAATTTATGGGATACAGCAAAGGCAATGTTAAGAGGGAAAATTATTGCCCTAAATATCTATATCAAAAAAGGAGAAAGAGCAAAAATCCAGGAATTAACTGTCCACTTGGAAGAACTAGAGAAAGAATAGCAAACTAACCCCAAAGCAAGCAAAAGGAAAGAAATAATGACTATTAAAGCAGAAATAAATGAAATTGAGAACATATAAACAATTGAGAAAATCAACAAAACCAGAAGCTGGTTTTTTGAGAAAATCAATAAAATCAATGGACCCTTTACTAGGTTGACAAAAAAAAAGAGAGGGAGAGAATGCAAATAAATAAAATCAGAAATGGAAGAGGAGACATAACAACTGACCCTGCAGAAACAAAGGAGTTAATGAGAGGATACTATGAACAACTTTGTGCTAATAAACCAGACAATGTAGTTTTTTGATGAAATGGACAACTTCCTAGAAAGGCATGAACAACCAACATTGACTCAAGAAGAAATAGACAACCTCAACAAACCAATCACAAGTAAAGAGATTGAATCAGTCATCAAGCAACTCCCAAAAAAGAGAAGTCAAGGACCCGAAGTCTTCACATGTGAATTCTACTAAGCATTCAAGAAAGAATTAGTGCCAATTCTGTTCAAACTCTTCAAAACAAATGAAGAGGAGGGAAAGCTACCTAACTCATTCTATGAAGCAACCATCACTATAATACCAAAGCCAGACAAAGATACCACAAGAAAAGAAAATTAGAGATCAATCTCTTTAATGACTAGAGATACAAAAATCCTCAACAAAATGTTTGCAATTCTAATCCAGTAACACATTAAAAGAATTGAATTATACACCATAACCAAGTGGAATTTATAATTGACCAAGGATTGTTCAATATAAGAAAATCAATTAATGTAATATACCATATCAACAAACCAAAGTAGAAAAACCACATGATCATCTCAATTGATGCAGAAAAGGCATTTGACAAAATTCAACATCTTTTCTTGATGAAAACTCCTCAAAGGATAGGTATAGAAGGGAACTTCCTCAACATGATAAAGGGAATATATGGAAAACCCACAGATAACATCATCCTCAAAGATGCCTACTGTCACCATTGTTATTCAATATTGTGCTGAAAGTTCTAGCCAGAGCAATTAGACCAGAAAAAGAAATAAAAGTTATCCAAATTGGACAGGAAGAACTAAAACTCTCACTGTTTGCAGATGATAAGATATTATATGTCAAAAATCCCCCCCAAAAAAAACTACAGCAAAGCTACTAGAGCTAATAAATGAGTACAGCAAAGTGGCAGGGTACAAGATCAACACCCAAAAATCAGTAGTGTTTGTATACACTAGTGATGGGCAATCTGAGGAGGAAATCAAGAAAAAAAATCCATTTACAATAGCCACCAAAAGTATAAAATATTTAGGAATAAATTTAACTAAGGATACAGAAGACCTACATACAGAAATCTACAAGAAATTGCTCAGAGAAATCATGGAAAACCTAAATAAATGGAAGACTAAATATAGTTAAGATGTCAATTCTACCCAAATTGATTTATAGATTCAATGCAATACCAATTAAAATCCTAAAAACTTACTCTGCAGAAATAGAAAAACCAATAACAAAATATTTGGAAGATACTCTGAATAGCTAAAAATATCTTGAGAAAGAAAAATGAAGTGGGAGGTCTCACACTACCTGACTTTAAAGTATATTATAAAGCTACAGTGGTCAAAATAGCATGGTACTGCCATAGAGATAGATATACTGACCAATGGAATCCAATTGAGTGTTCAGAAATAGACCTTCTCATCTTTGGACAATTGATCTTTGATAAGGTGGTCAAAGCCAACCCACCCAGGACAGAGCTGTCTCTTCAATAAATGGTGCTTGGTGAATTGGATATCCATATGCAAAAGAATGAAAGAGGGCCCATATCTCACACCCTATACAAAAACTAACTCAAAATGGATCAATGATCTAAACATTAGATCTAAGACCATAAAACTTTTAGAAGAAAATGTAGGGAAATATCATAAATTTGTAATAGGGGGCAGTTTCCTAGACCTTACACCCAAAGCATGAGCACTGAAAAAAGAAATAGATAAATGGGAACTCCTCAAAAGCAAACAGTTTTGTGCATCAGAGAACTTTGTCAGTAAAATTAAAAGGCAGCCAATGCAATGGGAGACAGTATTTGGAAACCACATATCAGATAAGGGTCTAGTAACCAGAATATACAAGGAGATTCTTCAACTCAACAACAAAAAGACAAACAATCCAATTTAAAAATTGGCAAAAGAATGAATAGACATTTCTACTTCTCAGAAGAGGAACTACAAATGGCTGAAAAGGCACATGAAAAGATGCTCAACTTCCCTGGCTATTAGGGAAATACAAATCAAAACCACAATGAGATACCACCTAACACCCACTAGAATGGTCAATATAAAAATAAACTAAAACAGAAATGACAAGTGCTAGAGAGGATGTGGAGAAAGAGACATACTTATCCACTGTTGGTGGGAATGTAAAATGGTACAAATGCTCTGGATGGCATTTTGGTGGTTCCTCAGGAAGTTAAAAGTATAGAATTGCCATATGATCCAGCAATCTCATTGCTAGGTATATATTCAGAGGAACTGAAAGCAAGGACACAAACAGACATCTGCACACTGATGTTTATGCCAGCATTATTTATGATTGCCAAGAGATGGAAACAGACCAAATGCCCATCAATGGACAAGTGGATAAACAAGATTTGGTATATACATACTATGGAATATTACACAGTTGTAAGATAGAATAAAGTCATAAACATGTAACAACGTAGATGAAACTTGAAGACATTATGCTGAGTGAGGTCTCACTAATATGAACTAACATTAATGGGTGAACTTTGAGAGTTAAAGTTTAAGAACACATGTTATCAGGAGATAGAATTAGAGTAGAGTTTGGGCAATTGGTGCTGAAGGGATACAGATTGTGCAACTGGACTGATTGTAAAACTTCAGAAATGGATAGCACAATACTACCTGATTGTTAACACAATAATGTTAGGACACTGAATGAAGCTGAATGTGAGCATGACTGAGGGAGAAGGCCTGGGGCACGTATGAAACCAGAAAGAAAGATGGGGATAAAGACTAAGATGGTGAATCTAGGAATGCTCAGAGTGGACACTGTTGGTAATGAAATGTACAAATAAAAAACCTTTTTGCATGAGGGAGAACAAATGAATGTCAATATTGTAAGGTGTTGAAAATGGATGGTGTGCAGGAAAAAGTACAGTCAATGCAAGCTAGGGTCTATAGTCAAAAGTAACATTGTAATATGGTCCCACTGGATGTAACAAAGGCATTATGTCAAAACTAGACATGAATATGCAGAGAAATAGGGGAGAGGTATGGATTCTTTGTGGAAGGAAATGTCTTCAGATAGATTATGGTGGCAAAGGCATGTCTATACATTTAAGTTGGATTGTATGATGTGTGAATAAAACTGTTTAAAAATGAGCAGAGAGAAATAAGTGCTAAAGAAAATGTGGAGAAAGAGATGTACCTATCACTGTTGGTAGGGAAACTAAGAGGTGCAGCCCCTTGGAGGGCAGTGTGGTGGTTCCACAGGAGTCTAGGGGTGGGGTTGCCATAGGATCCTGCAACCCCTTGGCTCAGTACATACCTGGAGGGACTGAGTGTGGGACATGAATGAACATTTGCACACTGTGTCTATGGGGGCAATGTTCACAACCCACAATGGATAGAGATGGCCTAAGGGTACAATGAATAAGTGTCATTTTGGCGAACCCTAAGATCGAGGGTTCAGCCTATTGATTTGATGTCCCCACTGCTTGCAAGAGTATCAGGAATTCTCCAAAAGGGGAAATTGAGTATTTCTTCCTTTCTCCCCAGTCAACAAGGGGACTTTGCAAATACTTCTTTATTCACTCCCCAAATCACTCTGGGATATTTCGTGGCATCACACTCACCTATACAAACCAACAAAATCTCATGCCCTATTCAAGATTCCATGTACTTAGGGTGTTCACCTAAACTGATCATACAAGTTTAATTAGGTAATATGTTAAACAAAATAAAAATTTTGTATCAAATAAAACATCTCTCCGTTTGATCTTACATAAAAGTTTAAAGTTTTAATATATAGATGATATCATCCTTTATCCTGTATTCTGATTTACCTTGGTCCTATCCAGATTAGCCTCCTTCATATCTCTTCTCAAAGTCTGATCTCTTTTTCAACTTTTTAAACAGTTCCCGTAGGGGGTACTGCTGACTTTCATAGCTTCAGAGCTCTAACTCTGAGTCTCATGTGTTACATAAATACCTGAAGTTTCTGGGAATGACCAGGTTATATACAAACAGCTCAGTATCTCAGAATTTAGAAATAATAGTTACATCTCCCGAATATATGTGACTGCTGTAAGAGCTTACAATCTAGGACCCTTTGCAATAGGCCCCAACCTGATAACCCATGCTCTTGACTTCAGTTCACCAAGTTTTTATATTACGGTTAGTCCACATGAGTGAGGCATGATAATATTTGTCTGTCTCTGACATTTCATTCAACATACAGTCCTTAAGGTTCATTCACCTAGCTGGATGCCTCACAACTTCATTCTTTCTTGCACGCAGTAGCCCATTGTGTGTATACACCATTGTTCCCCCTTCCATTCCTCAGTCATTGTACCCTTAGGCCACCTCTATCCATTGTGGGTTGTGAACATTGCCCCCATAGACACAGTGTGCAAATGTTCATTCATGTCCCACACTCAGTCCCTCCAGGTATGTACTGAGCCAAGGGGTTGCAGGATCCTATGGCAACCCCACCCCTTGCCTCCTGTGGAACCCCCACACTGCCCTCCAAGGGGCTGCACCCCTCAGTTTCCCTACCAACCTGAACAGGCACATCTCTTTCTCCACATTTTCTCTAGCACTTATTTCTCTCTGCTCACTTTTAAATGGTTTTATTCACACATCATACAATCCAACTTAAATGTATAGACATGCCTTCACCACCATAATCTGAACACATTTCCTTCCACAAAGAATCCATACCTCTCCCCTATTTCTCTGCATATTTATGTCTAGTTTTGGCATAATGCCTTTGTTACATCCAGTGGGACCGTATTACATCTTACAATGTTACTTTTGACTATAGACCCCAGCTTACATTGATTGTACTTTTTCCTGCACACCATCCATTTTCAACACCTTACAATATTGACATTCATTTGTTCTCCCTCATGCAAAAAGGTTTTTTATTCGTACATTTATTTGTACATAAGCTAAACCTACTTAAAATTATGCCTAAGAATCATCCCCAGAAAACCTGTTTTGTTGCTCAGATGCAACCTCTCCCTCTAAGTCAACTTGTCAGGTGAACTCACTACCCTTTCCCTTTACATGGGGCATGACTCCCAGGGTGTAAATCTCCCTGGCCACGTGGAACAGAAATCCTGGATGAGCCAGAACGTGGGATCAAGAGATTGAAAAAACCTTCTTGACCAAAAGGAGGAGAGAGAAATGAAGCAAAATAGTTTCAGTGGCTGAGATATTTCAAACAAAGTTGAGAGGTTATCCTGGAGGTTTTTCTTATGCATTATATAGTTATCCCTTTTTGGTTTATAGTATGTTGGGGTGGCTAGAGGGAAGTACTGAAACTGTAGAATTGTGTTCCAGCAGACTTGACTCTTGAAGACAATTATATAAAGATATAACTGTTACAATGTGACTGTGTGATTGTGAAAATGTTGTGTCTGATGCTCCTTTATAGTAGGTATGAAAAGATGGGTAAAAAATATGGATAAAATTAAAATTATAGGGGGGATAAAGAATAAAATAGATTGAGCAGATTGAACTACTAGTGGTCAATTAGAGAGAAGAGTAAGAGGTATGGGGTGTATGAGTTTTTTCATTTTTCTTTTTATTTCTTTTTCTGGAGTGATGCAGATGTTCTAAAAAATGGTCATGATGATGAATACACAACTATGTGATGATATTGTGAGCCAGTGATTGTATACAATGTATGGACTGTATGTGTGTGAAGATTTGTCAATAAAAATATTTTAAGAAAAAGACAGCATGAGTAATATCTGAATTTAGCATTATGTTGGAAAGAAATAAAAAGGACACTTGAAAAACTCTTTGGCTTATTTCTGGGTATCCTAAAACTCCCCCCTAGTTACTTATCATATAGCAGGACTCAGCTCAGCAATAGCAATAGCACCTGCAAATTTTGAAAAGGAAATTCTCCAGGCCCCTCTCCAGACCTACTAAATCAGGAACTCTGGAAGTCTGGCCTCTAAGCTGTGTTTTATCAAATTCTCCAGGTAATCTGATATATGCTTAAGTTTTAAAACCACCAATATAAAGTATTAAAAATAAAAAATTCTATCGGGGATGAGCAAGTGGAGAGCAGAGAATTTGAAGATACTAGGAGAAAAGGAGTGACTGGTGGTACCATGAACACGGGAACGAATCAGGTGTGTGAGAGGACAGACTGGCCTTGGGAGGGAGAGACACTCTCCCCTCTGAACAAGATAATTGGGGGCAAAACTTTTAAAGCTTGGGAGTGGAAGAGAGGAAGACAGACTTGTGGGTTCAAATCCTTGCCTTGTCACTTACTAGTTGTGGAAACTTAAGCGAGTTTCTTAACTTCCCCATGTCTCATTTTCTTCAACTATAAAATGGGGATATTTATAGAACCTTTTTCATAGTTTGTTGCAGATTAAATAAGTTCATACATGATCCAAAATATTCAGCACAGGACCCCGTGCCTGATATTAACTCAATAAGTGATTAGTTATTATTTTTGAGAAAGTCCTATTAAATAACAGCCAGCCAGATTCTCCAAGTAAATATCAACTTTGTGAGCTGCTGTAGATTCCTTCCCTTTTTTCTTGATAACAAGTTCTAGGTTGGAACTCCTTAACAACATTTTTCTCTGTAGTTTTCGAGTGGAAAGTGAGCCCTTTTCTTGCCCAGGTGTTGATATCTGGCAGGCATTGTGTGAAACCAAAAGCCTTCTTAACGCTCAAAGAAATTTTAACTATAGGTCCTTTCAGTGAAAACATGCACATGCACAAATGTTATCTTTGATAGTCTACATTACATCTCATATTTTACATTAGATTGCGTGACTATATTTCACTTTTAAAATACTTCATTTTTGCTTCCAAATGAGAGAAATCTTGAGGATCAAAACCAAAAGTTTGTTGCACATTGACTCAACATTCAATGTACTATTTCAACAATTTAGAGATTACTCTTGGCAGTAAAGATTTATTCTACCCTCATATTTGACACAGGAATTGAAACAGGATATTGAACCCATTTTAGCAACTCTGAAGCTATAAGTTCTCTGCTAAATCATTGTTCTCCTATGTGGAGGCTGCCACAATGAAGACGCACCTCGGGTTCAAGTCAGTAACCTCCAATAATAATGAGAATTTGGAGGGATTTTTAACATGGTTATGAAATACAGATTTGAATTATTTCACATTCTGAAGGAGAATTCTTGGAACTAACCCCACTTAAAGTACTCTCAGCACTACAAAGTAAATTTTCAAAGAAAAACCACTTTTCCAGACACTGGGAGCCCTGAGCAGAGGTCAGTGCTTCAGCATACCTATAAATAATCCTCTTGCCATATAAAAGTGACTTTACTCCCAAAAACTTGAATTTATTTATCAGAGAATTTTGGGACTTCCCAAAGTCAAATAAAAAATCACAGAAAATGTCCAAAATGAATTATTTTAAGGTCGCCAGATTTTTTTAAATATTGAAGGGCCAAATAATTTTATAATAAATGGATACTATAAAATGTGAAAAAATGTTATATTTAATGAAGGACGATACCAAATATATGTTCACAAAAGGAATATATTCTTTGCCTCGCTGTGTGCTGCCCGGCTAGCGGGCGGGGCTCGCACAGTCGCCTCTAGGCCATCAGCACCTCGGACTCTTCACAGCAGCCCTCGGTGTGCGTCTTTCGACTGCAGGGAACCCACCAGGTCGCAGAAGGACCTGGTGGCACGTAAAGCAGGTCAGACAAAGAGGGTGAATGTCAGCGCCCAAGCCACACTTGATGAATGTGCTGTTAGTGTCACAGCTGTTTTCTAGCCACACTTAAAATCCAGTCCATTCTACAACGATCGTCCTGTCTTTCCATATAGTGTGATGTATAGTAACAGCTTCATTGGCTTGTGGAGATTGAGAACTAAATACCTTAAAATTTTAGCTTGGCTCTCAGAATCTTCCATTCTCTTAGGCAAGCATGGTGAGCAAGTAAAAACCACTGTTTAATAACACAGAATACCACATGGGTTTGAATTACAGCTCTGCTGCAGACTCTCTGGGTTGGACCAGCAGCTTGACCTTTCTGGAGAGCTATAAAACTTGATAATTATTTTGTCTATCTTCTGGTATGATCAGCTTAGAAGAGATAACACTTGACAGTTATTTGAGTTTTTCAGAAAAATAAGTGCTAGTCCAATGTAAAGTGAAGCAGAACTAGTATTAAATGTTACCTCCTTTCTCGGGTAAAGCAGCCATATCTGTAGTGATGCACTTTTCAACCAGGTCCCTAAAAAGTCAAATTGCAATGGGCTTATTAGTTCTCTTCTCATAGCAGTAAATTTACCATAATAAAAGAATAGTTAAAAACAACTCACTTTTTATTATTTCATTAGTGTTTTAACATTCTTTGCCTTTTTAAATTAAATAACCCAAGTATCATGATAACAGTTCCACCTTTCTCTGGAAACACTGAACTCCTCCCTCACTCCTTATCTCAGCTGGGTAAGTCCTTAGTCCCATTCAAACCAATATTCTCTAAACATTTATTGATGTTTATTTTAGAGGAGGCAATGTTGGCTCCTGTCAAACACAGACCCATCAATGCTTCCCCTGTTATGTGATAGCCTTGTGCCTTAGTTCTCATTTACTCAAGGGATATTTCACTTATCATAAAGAGCAATGCTTCCTGGAGTCAGCCTAGCTGCCCAGCTTCTAACTCAGCGCTTCCATGCCAGGGGTCCAGCCTCAGTCCTGCCAGCCCCGGGGCCTGCAGACCTCAAATTCACTCGCACCAATTAGCTTTTCCTTTGACTCAGAGATGAAAAATCTTTTAGTGCTTCTTGTAGAACTGTGCCTCTCACAGTGCCTGGGCATCAGAATGATCTTTAGAGTTTTATAAATATGCCCAAGCTTGGGCCCAGTCACAGAGATTTTGAGACAATAAATGTGGCCTGGGGACCAACCTTTGACATTTATTAAAGCCCTGTCACCCGCAGCCTAGGGGTTCATCATGCAATTGCTGGGTCATATGGTAGCTGCATGCCTAGTTTTTTAAGAAACCAACAAACTGGTGCACCAATGGTTGGTTGGTAGAAATGGTCATAGTGGTAGGGCTCATCTCTTTCTCTCCCCTTCCTTCCATCCTTAGGGTGCAGTTTTGGTCAAAAGAGACAAACCATAGGCCTGTGAGGTGTGTATGGGGGTGCTGTGGGGTGAGTTGGGAGGCAAAGGGTGGGAAGAGATGTGATGTAGGACATGTTGATGTGAGATAAGCCAGTTCTTACAGAGATCTGGACTTAAAATTATTTTTTAAAAAGACCCCCACGCACACAGAACTCAGGTTAAATGTGAAATGGAGAAAAAAAACATGAATATGGTATTTTCTTCTTTTTTCTCTTTCTGAAGCCCGTTTAAAAATAGCCTGTGCAAAAAAAAAAAAAGCCTATGCACCTAAGATTCTGAGATCCATCCAGTTCAGACTGGTCAGGAAGAAAACTTCCTTTTCCACTGTCCACAGAATAAAGTTCTAGTGACTCTCTGACATCAGCAGAAGTTTCCAGAAAATACAAACTTTAAAGTTATTAGCACTCATTATTTTCACAGGTATGATGCCCTTCTGGCCATTCCATTTTCAGGGATAGTTCTGCTAATCCAACCAGTGGGATGAATGTTTTCTTCCTCTCTCATCACCTTTTTGTATCCCAGCCAATGCTGTACAAATCCTGTTGATAACACTTAGTGTGAATGCCCCCTACCCATTGCTTTATAACTAGGTGGGAATATAAGTTAATGCTCATAAAATGCCATGCATAATAGATGCCGGGTTAGAAATTTAATAATGCATTAATGTTTCTTCTAAGTCTTCACTATGATTTATTGTCCAGTCACAAAATAAGGAAGGAATTGAATTCATTTTATGTTAGGGCCAATTCACCTTGAGGTGTGAAATAAAACAAACAGTATGTTGAAGTGCATTGCTTTCATATCTGAAATGAAGAAAATACAGCAGCACTTTTGTCTGGTTAAAATCCATTCTGATAAACTTGCAAATTAGCCTCTGAATCACATAAAGTAACCAAAAAATTTTGTTGAATTTTCATTTTGCATTATGCTTGACTGATAAAAACACTAACCATCCTCCAACCCAGCCTAACCCAAAACAATATTGAAGTCACCTAAACAGTTTTGGGGCACAAAGATAATCCTTTAGCAGGGCCAGTTTTCACATGTCACCTACTTCAGGACTAGTTAATTTTTAGCTCATCTTCTTCCCATTTGAGGCCTGATTTTGGACACTTCTCTAAGAAAAAAATATTGCAAATACAAAATTAGGTATGGAGACTTGGAAGGCTCTACGCAAGTGGGGGGCTGTGAAGCGCACGTTTCGCTGGGGCCACAGTAAATCCACCTCTGGGTAGATGGAAAATGGGATCATTTGTTCCAGATGACGTCTTAAAAATTTCCTAATATGGGCTATTTTTCTACCAGATAGTCATTAAATATTTCTCACATCAGTAGCTTAATATTTTGTTCTCTTTTTCCCCAGCTCTCTCGGCTTCCTTAGGTTTTATTAGGCTAATCTTTTAAAATCAACAGGAATTCACAAATAGTTTTTATTTTATAAACATTTTGCTGAAAATGATCTTAGCCAAAAAGACTCTTCCCTATTTTTTTGTCCTAAGCTTAAGTGACTTGCCCACTGCGAGTGGCTGGTGGGCTGTACAGTTGGGGTCAGAGGTCCACCTGCTGGTGTCGGAGTGGCTCATGTGCTTTTCTAGAGGTGTACTGTGAATAAAAGAGAAAAAAAAATAAGAGCAATTTTGAAAGAAATGTCCCCAAGTAATCGTATCCCATATATGTTATTATTGTTCATTTCTGAGCTCAATATAATTTCTCAATTGCTCCCAAGGCTCTAAGTCTCTGAGCAGACTGCTTGATTTCTCCAGGCTCAGTTTCTTCATTTGAAAAGTGGGGAAGAAAATAGCCTTGCCTCACTGGGCTGTTAGGAGGGTTTAGTGAAATAATGGGTAGAAGTGCTGTTGCCTCGTGGTCAGTAAACACTGGCCATTGTGAACGTGACAACATTTGTTTGGGCAATTGCTCCATGAGCTGTGACTGGAAGGCATTATACGTCTTTCCTAATTTTTGCATTAGCAAGGGATAAGTGCAATGCTCTCGACAGTGTATTTCTGGGCATAATCTTGGTCATGTGGACAAATTAACTTGAAGGTTGGTTATTCTCTCATCATGGCCGCCTCCAGCTTTCACATGGATAAATTAATTTGAAGGTTGGCTATAATCTCCTTCCGGCCACCGCCAGTTTTCACATTCCTTTAGCCAGAGACATCACAGAGCATAATAGTAACAAACACTTTTCTAAGGAAACTGGTTTTATATTATGCATGGTTTCTCTGGAATTGTGAAAATTCTGCCAACATCCTCAATAAATGGCATATAACAGTTTACCTAGAAGGGAATGATGTCAGCCTCAGCTTTTAAAAAGCCGGAGTGATGAATTCTTTCAGCAAATGTGTAGCGTATGTCTGCTGTATGTAAAGCATTGTTCTAGACACTGGGAATCCCTGAGTGAATCAGTTCAACAAGCCCCTGCTTTCATGGAGTTAGAAACATAGGAAAGGAGGCAAATAAAAGGAGACAGAGAGAAGGAAAGAAAAGAGGGGAAAAGGAAGCGAAAGACTGAGGAAGGATAGAAGGAAAGAAAAGGTAGGAAGAATGCTAAAAAAGGGAAAATGTCAGATATGGAAAAGTGTTCTATTGCTACATATTGAACAGGATAATGTGGAAAAAATGACAGGAAGACTATGTCTGTTTGGTTGGCAAGTGGAAGGCTTTCTGAGATAGTGGCATTTAAATTGAATTTCAATGATAAAAAAGGAAGAAGCAGGCTTCAAGTTGACCAAGATGGTAGTGTAAGATACTCAAGGGTTCCATTCCCCCACATAATATTTGAACAACTAAAAGAAGTGGCAGAGCCATCTTCCACAGAGTCTGTTTGCAGTACCTCGATGAGCACCAAATCAATAAAACACAACTTAAAAATTGTTCCTGGAACCCAAGGAAATCTCTGTCATGTCATTTGCTGGATATAAACTTAAGGAACACAGCTCAGGGATTAAACTTCAGAGTTAAAACATTAAGATTTAAAATGTACAGTGTGCAAGAAAAGATTACTAATAAACAAAGAAACAGGAACTAATGGCCTAAGCAAAGAACAAGATAAAACTTCAGAAACCCTAATGGATAATATCAGCCTTTGGACATATCAGAGACTTAAAAATTTATCTTCACTATGCTACAAGAGCTAAAGGAATTGTGAAGAAAGAAATAAAGGCTATCAGGAAAATGATAAATGAACAAAATTAGAATCTCAATGAAGCACTATAAATTATAGAAAGAAATCAAACAAAATATTAGATAACAGAATAAAAATAAATAACAGAAATAAAAAATTCTCTAGAGGGTCTCAATATAAGATTGGAGCTGGTAAAAGAAAGAATTGGTAAACTTGAAGATAATACAATTGAAATTATTCAGGCTGAGTAGCAGAAATAAAAGAAAATGAAGAAAAGTGAATACAGCCTAAGAGACCAGTAGGACACAATCAAGCACACCAATAAATTCATTATACTGAGTCACAAAAGGAAAAGAAAGAGAGAAAGGGGCAGAAGAATATTTGAATAAATAATAGCAGGCTACTTCCCAAATTTAATGAAGCATAAATATGCACATTCAAGACTCCTAACAAACCCTGAACAGGATAAACTCAAAGATAACCATGCTCATACAAATTTTAATTATACTGCAAATGCCAAAGAAAAAGAGAGAATTCTGAAAGATGTAAGAGAAAATAACATGCCATGTACAAGCGAGTCCCAATATGAGTAAATACCAATTAGTCATCAGAAACCATCAGGACAAGAAAGCAGTGGCATGAAATATTTAAAGTGCTGAAAGAAAATAATTGCCAATCAAGAACTTTATATCTGATGAGACTGACTTTCAAACATGATGGAGAGATTAAAACCTTCCCAGATGAAAAAAATAAAAGCGGAGGGAGTCCATCCACCACCTCACTAACTAAGCCTACTCTACAAGCAATGGTAAAGGGAGTTATTCAGAGTGAAAGGAAGGGACACTAGACCGTAGACTGAATTGCTATGAAGTACTATAGATCTCTAGTAAAAGTAACCACGTGGATAATTATAAATCCAGTATTATTGCATTGTATTTTCAGTATGTATTCCACTTTGTACTTCTTATATATTCTAAAATGCAAATGCATAAAAATAATGAGAAATCTATGGTTTGGGGGCACAAAATATATAAAATTGAAACTTGTAATAAAAAGGTGAACAGCAGGGTATAGGAACAATGTTCTGTGTATTACTGAATTAGGTTTGTATCAAGTAAAACTAGCTTCTTATAGATTTAGGATATTAAATTTAAACTCCATGGTAATCACAAAGAAAATATATATAGAAGGAAATGAGAAGGGGCTCAATATGATTCACTAAAAAAAATTATATCAATGTGACAGTAAGCATTAATGGGGAGAATTGAGGGACAAAAAAAGATATTAGACTTACAAAGTCAAAATAGCAAAATGAAGAAAGTGTTGCATTATCATTAGTTATTTTAAATGTAAATGGATCAAACTCTCCAGTCAAAAGGCAAAGATTGGCAGAATGGATACAAAAAAGCATAGTTCAATTTGTATGCTGTCTACAAGAATCTTAAGTTCAAAATAGGTTGAAAGTAAAAGTATGGAAAAAATATTCCATGCAAATAGTAACTAAAAGAGGGCTGAGGTAGCTATACTAATTCAGATAAAATAGACCTTAAGTCAAAAATGGTTAAATGGGACAAAGAAGGACACTATATACTGATAAAGGAGTAAATTCAATAAGAAAACATAACAACTATAATTATATGTGCACCTAACAGCATAGCCCCAAAATATATGAAGCAAATATTGACACATTTGATGAAAGAAATATACAGTCCTACATTAATAGTAGGAGACTTTAGTTTACCATTGTGATGGTTTGAAGCTGTATGTACCCCAGAAAAGATCATGTTCTTTTAATCCTTTCCTGTGGGTACAGATCTATTGTACATGGGATCTTTTTTTTTTTTTTTTTTAAAGTTTCATTTTATTACAGACACTTTTGAAATGTTTGGGTTGTACATGGGGAAGTAACACTTTTTTTTTTTAATTTGCATATGGGCAGGAGGCACCAGGGATCGAACTCCAGACCTCCAGCACGGCAGGTCGGAGCTCTGCCTGCTGAGCCACGGCAGCCGCCCATGTAGATGGGATCTTTTGATTAGGTTATTTAAATTGAGATGTGACCCACCTCATTCAAAGTGAGTCTTAATCCTTGTTTCAGTTTGCTAAAGCTGCCAGAATGTAATATACCCAAAATGGATTGACTTTTACAAAGAGGAGTTATTCAGGTACAAGTCACAATTTTAAGTCCATAAAAATGTCTAAATTAAGGCAAAACCAATATATTTTCTCAGGCTTCTGGCATCTCAGGTTTCTATGACATGGGAAGGCATTTGGTTATGTCTGCTGGTCCTTCTCTCCAAAATGTCTCTATGGGCATTTTTTTTCTTTCTCAGCTTCTCACAGCTCTGAGCTCTCTCCAAAATGTCTCTTCCTTAAAGGACTCAAGCAAGCAGATTAAGACCCATCTTGAATAGGCAGGATCACATCTCCATGGAAAAAATCTAATCAAAAGGTCCCACCCTACAATAGGTCAGCCCCTACAAGATTGAATTAAAAGAACATAGGCTTTTCTGGGGTACATAACAGATTCAAACCAGCACAAGCCCTTACTGGAGCCCTTTATAAGAGAATAAAAGACAGAAGGGAACTCCCAGAGAAGCCAAGAGGAAGCCACTGAAGCCAGAAGCTGAAAACAATAAAACTTAGGAGAGAAGGACCAGCAGACATTGCCACATGTCTTGCTATCTGACAGAGGAGCCCAGCTCACTGGGCTTGGGTGGGATATTTTCACAGCCTAAGAACTGTAAGCTTATAAATTAATAAATCCCTATTGTAAAAGCCAACCCACTTCTGGTATATTGAATTACATCAACTTTACCAAACTAAAACAACCACTTTGATAATAGAACATCTGGAGAGAAGGTCAGCAAGGAAATAGAAAATTTGAACAATACTCTAAACCAACTAGACCTAACAGACATATATAGAAAATCCAAAAGCAGCAGAATAGACATTTTTCCCTTGTGCACATAGGTCATTATCCAGGATAAGACTATATCGTAGGTCACAAAGCAAGTCTCAATAAATTTAAAATATTCAAATGATGTAATGTGTCTTCTCCAAACACAATGGAATGAAGCTAGAAGTCTATAACATAGGAAGGACTAGAAAATTCATAAAAATATGGAAATTAAACAACATACTCTTAAACAACCAATTAGCAAAGAAGAAATCGCAAGAGAAATTAGGAAATATCTTGAGGTGAATGAAATTGACACAACATACCAGAGCTTATGAGCTGCAACAAACACAGTGCTAAGAGAGAACTTTATGGCTCTAAATATTTACATTAAAAAAGAAGGAAGATCTCAAATAAGAAACCTAACCTCACACCTTCAGGCCTGGAAGAATTGGACAAAGAAGAGTAAACTAAACCCAAATTGAGCAGAAAATATTTAGAAACCAATATCTGATACAGATGTAATAACTAGAATATCTAAAGAACTCCTACAACTTAACAAGAAAAATACAATCTAATTAAAAATGGGCAAAAGACTTAAACATTTCTTCAAAAAGGCCTTCAAATGACAAAAAAAACACATGAAAAGATGCTCAATATTATTAGCCACTAGAGAAATGCAAATCAAAACTACAATGAGATACCATCTCATATCTACTAGAATGATTACTATTAAAAAAATAGAAAATAACAAGTGTTGGAGAGGATGGGGAGAAATAGGAACAGTCATATATTGTTGGTGGGAATGTAAAATGGTGCAGCTGCTGTGCAAAACAGCTTGGTCAAAAAGTCATCATATCATTACATAATTCTGTACTATTGCTAGGTATATACCAAAAGAATTGAAAGCAGGGACTTTAACAGATATTTGCACATCAGTGTGCATAATAACTTTATTAACAGTTGCTAAAAGATGGGAGCAACTCAAGTGCCCATCAACTGAAGAATAGATAAGCACGTGTGGTATATACCTATAATGGTATATTATTCTTCTGTACAAAGAAATGAAGTTGTGATACATGTCACAACAATGAACTTTGAAGACATCATTTTAAGTGAAATAAATGAGATATAAAAGGATAAATATTGTATGACCTCACTGCTTTGGATTAGACTCAGAAACTGGAATACAGGTTGCCAGGGACTGGGTGCAGATGGGAGCTGGGAGCTAATGTTTAATCAGTGTGGAGCTTCTGCTTGGAGGAAGGGAAAAGTTTTATAATGGATGGTGGTGATGATGGCACATCATGGATGTAACTAATACCACTGAATTATATATTTGAAAATAGTTAAAATGGGAAGATTTAGGTTGTGCATATGTTACCAGAATGAAAAATTTTAAGAACACATCTTAAAAAGGAACCAACAACAAAAAAAGATCAGTGGAAAGAACTTTCCTAGAAGAGGGAATGGCTTGTAGAGCAGAGTACAGGGTGTTCTGAGAGGAAAGCATGACCAGATGGGGCGAGGGCGAATGTGGACTTTGTTCAAAGTCTGAAGAGAAGCCATCAGGGAGTGAAACAATAGGATTGATGTCCAGCCACCTTGATATTACTTTGATCATGTCAAAGTTGGTTCAGAAACGATGGCCAGAGCATCAGCCTGCACAGAAGAGGTTGGCACATTCCTCAGTCTCACTTCCACTCTGCACTGCTGCTGCCTCCCTCCTCCCTGGTCTGATATTAAGAGAGGGAAGGCATTGCCTCCTGGTTAAAAACTAAACTAATCACTGTTCCACACTGCTATTAAAGAGATGCTCCAAGTGGGTTAGTGTTGAGGAGATAAACTATATCCCAAAGGTTATTAGCAATGTTTCTAGAATAAGCAGTGTCATCTGAACTGCTTGTGGGCAAAGATGCATCTGAGTCACCTTGACATTCTCAACATCCAGCCAGTCAACCTCCATAAGCATTTGTTCTTTTTGAAAGAACTAATGAAATGATGTATTTTAGGGCAATGTATTCACTGATTTAACAAAATTTATTGGGTCCCTATTATGTGCCAGGCACCATTCTAAATGCTGTGATGCAGTAGTGAACAAAATAGACAAATATCTCTGTCCATGGAGCTTACACTCTAGTGAGATAAGAGTATACCATGACTTTTAGTAACCTCTGGACACTGATTGTAGTGGAAGTGGTGGTGGGGGGGTGATGGTGTCTGCATTTGTGTATTCGTATATTTTCCAGGAGTGCAGGGGTAGAAGTTGGTGTAGTGAAGCTTAATGTAAAAAATAAATAAATAAAAATAAAAACTTCTACCTTTCAGAAAAGATAACAACAGTCAACTGAAAGCAGCAGAGCATGCTACGTCTAATTTCAACCCTACACGCTCTGAAAGGAGAGCAGAGTTGCCGCTGGAGTCTGCAGGCTGGCATTCAGATGGCCATGGGGGCACTGCAGGCTGGCATTCAGATGACCATGGAGGCAGCAATTTCAGCTTCAAGTCAAGGTCTGGCCTCAAAAAAACCTAAATTCCCTTTATCAGCCAAAGGTCTTAGTTCCCAAAGAACCTACTCTAGCAAGTTAAAACAGGAAGAGGATTTACTAATGGCTATTTGGTAGTTTCTGGGAGCTCTAAACAGGCTTTGAGGTTATTGGACCAGGAACAATGCCAGAAGTGCCTGCAGGGCTGCCCTCCCAGAGACCCTGCAGCAGTGCGGAGGCTTCATGCCTCTCCCCAACACCTGGCGGAATTGAGTTTTTAAATTTTTTTAACTGAATAAAATTACTGTCATACAAACATGGTCCTATACAGTTAGGCCTACCTGATCCCGCATCCAGCAGAAACAAGACTCTTGGCTTTGGTGAGTAGATGAGTTTTTTGAAGATGCATCCACAAGGAACTGGAAGAAAAAGAAATCTTCCCAAGGTCAGTTCAAAGGGAGAAAGGTGACTTTAGCTTTTATACTCTGACCAGACAAAGGAATGGCAAAAGTCCAGAAGAAAGTAGGGAAAAAAAACAAAACTAAGTCACAGGGTTTTTAAATTGAGTAATGGTCATCTGTTTCATTTTGTTTGTCCTGTTATCTGGTAGGCCATTCTCTCTTGCTGACCAGTCAGGCCTTTGATCTTGTTCTTCAAAGTAAGGAAGGTGCCGATATATATCCCACGTCTGTTTCATCCTGCTTCGGGTGATATCTCATCCTTACAAGCAGAGCTGGACAAAGAGCTCATTAATGTAACCAAGAACAGAGAGTAAACAGCTGAGAGTAATTGTAGCAAATTAAGGCAGCAAGAATTTTTAGTCTAGAAATTAATCAAATCTGCCTAAGTGAAAAGCATCTTTCTACCTAGCTATCAATAGCACATCTAAAAAGAACACAGAATACAAAAGAATTATCACATAGCAAGTTTCTATATAATAATAACCTAGGCCAAGAAATAGAACCTTACCATCACCCAAGAAAGCCCCCTTATGCTCTCTCCCAATCCCATCTTCTCTCTCCTCTCCAGAGGCAGACCAGCCCCTTCCTTTCATTCTCTTCTGAGTAAAAAATTTTGCACCTAACTGGAGAAGCATGGGTCACATGCATATATTCTAGTCCCACAGGAGTCTGGGAAAGTAAGTTTCTGCTTTCTACACTGGTCAAACCAAGATCTACAAGTTGGAAATTTCTCCAGATATAGGAAAGGTTTATATAGGCTTTGAAAAGCTATACTGCATGACATGAGGTTGCCATGTTTTCCAATGGGCAAATAAACATCTCAGTCCAGTTTTCCAATGTGGAACCAGGTGAAACTTCCATTTTTGTAGGTCAAAAGAGGTTGAATTTCAGCATTACCTTGTGGTTCAACTGAATAGAAAGGACAGTGTCAGTCCAATGGCAGGAACTGGGAAGGGGAAAGGCAATTTGAAAGAGATGGAACAGGTAGTGTCCAGGAAAGCCAAGGAATGCTTCAAGTCAGTAGCAGCTAGCAGTGTGAGACTTTGAGCCTGTAGTTCACCTGGTTCATTCCCCTCCAACTTCCCCCACTGCTATATTAGAAGTTTGTTGAGCTGAGACAACTGGTTCTATGTGTGTGGTGTGCTTGTCTGTGTGGTTTAGTAGCAAGCACTGTGCTCCACCAAAAACAGAACAACTTTTAAAGAGGGGAATTTGTTAAGTTGCAATTGCACAGTTCTAAGGCCATGAAAATGTCCCAACTAAAGCAAGGCTATACAGATGTCCAATCTAAGGCATCCAGGGAAAGATACCTTGGTTCAAGGAGGCCAGTGATGTTCAGGGTTTCTCTCTCAACTGGAAAGGCATATGGTGAACATGGTGAGTCTGCTAGCTTTCTCTCCCTGCTTCTTATTTCATGAAGCTCCCCCAGAGGCATTTTCCTTCTACATCTCCACAGGTCTCTGGCTGTTTGGGCTCTGTAGCTCTTTCCAAAATGGTTCTTCTTTTAAAGGATTCCAGTAAACTAATCAAGACCCACCTGGAATGGGTGGAGTCATGTCTCCATCTAATCAAAAGCTAATACCCACAATTGGGCACATTGCAACTCCATGGAGATAATCTAATCAAGTTTCCAACCTAAAGTGGCGAGTAGGAATTAAAAGAAATGGTTGCTCACACAAGATTGGATTAGGATTAAGGCATGGCTTTTCTAGGGTGCATAATTCCTTTCAAACCAGCACACATTGCTAGGCAGCAGCCTGTGGGAGATACAAAGGGAAGAAGTGTGAATCTACAAGACAGGAAACAACACCTCGTTGGTAGCAGTGGAGAAATGTCCAATCATGATCAAGACAGGAGGGCAAGCAGTGCTGCATTATATCAGTTCTAAGAGGCCAGGATTAAAACACACATCCTTAATTCAAGAAAGTCGTCAAGTTGCACGAAGATGGACTATGATTAGATTCAACCCAGCGTTGCTTAACAAGGGAAATAAAGACAATCCAAATGAACAATTACAAGAGATTTTCAAAATAATGATTATTTATCCATCCAGTGGAATTCTACATATCATCTAAAAAAGGTGTTGTAGAATAATATTTAATTATAAGAAAAGCTGGTCAAGAAGTAGAATAGCCTATTAGTTAGAAGCATAGACTTCAGAGCCAAATGGTTTGTTTCAGTCTTGGCTCTGCTATTTTCTAGCTATATGAGCATGGACAGATTCCTTGCAGCGGGATTAAAAGAGTTAAAATACATGTCAAGCATAAGAGAACTATGTATATGTCAACTATTATTGCCATATTTTTAAGGAAACGAATGGAGCTAAAAATGTAATATACCCTAATTAATAGTGTATTTATTTATTTATTCTGAAATACTATAAAGTTGCAAAAACAATGCCGATAACAGAGCAAGACCCACTCCTGCTGACCAGAGGCACGTCAACTGCAGCACCGTGGCTCAGCAGAGGCGCCTTGAAGGCTGTGTGGGGCTTGCAGATCTCCCAAATCAAGCAGACAGAAAATCCGTGAAAAGAGGGTTTGAATTCACACGGTAGCAGGTGAATCTGGACTGAGAAAGTCAACATTAATCAGCTCGTTATTCCTCAAAGATCTGTATTCTCCAGAGTATCCAGTTCCTTCCCATAGAGTGAAAAAAGACTGTACAGGTGGAACAATCCAAGAAGGTGGCATTCAATTGTTGCTAACAGTCGTTGATACCCCAGGCTTGGAGATGCGGTGGATAATGGTTGTTATTGGCAGCCTGTCATCGATTACATTGATAGTAAATTGGAAGACTACCTAAATGCAGAATCTCGAACGAACACACGACAGATGCCTGACAACAACAACACAGGGTGCAGTGCTGTTTATATTTCATTGCTCCTTCAGGACATGGACTTACACCATTGGATATTGAGTTTACAAAGCACTTACATGAACAGTGAATATCATCCCACTTATTGCCAGAGCAGACACGCTCACACCAGAGAAGTGCCAACAGTTTAAAAAACAGATAATGAAAGAAATCCAAGAACATAAACTTAAAATATATGAATTTCCAGAAACAAATGATGAAGAAGAAAATAAGCTTGTTAAAAAGATAAAGGACCGCTTACCCTTCCTGTGGTGGGCAGTAACACTGCCATTGAAGCTAACGGCAGAGGGGTCAGAGGAAGGCAGTGTCCTTCGGGTGTTGCTAAAGTTGAAAATGATGAACATTGTGATTTCACAGTTCTAAGAAATATGTTGATACGAACACACATGCAGGACTTGAAAGATGTCACTAATAATGTAGGCTACATTATTATACAGAAGCAGAAAACTGGCAGCTGTGACCCATAATGGAGTTGATAACAACAAGAAAAAAGGGCAGCTTACCAGGATTCCTCTGGCTCGGATGGAGGAAGAGAGAAGGGAGCACGTAGCCAAGATGAAGACGGAGATGGAACAGGTGTTGAGATGAAGGTCAAAGGATAATCTTCAGAAGCTAAGTGGCGCCAAGAGCAAATGAAAAAGAATTTGGAAGCACAGCACAAAGAATTAGAGGATAAACATTGTCAGTTTCAGGACGAAAAAGCAAATTGGGAAGCTTAACAAATGTATATTAGAACCGCAGAACTCTTCGAGAACCTTGGAAAACAACAAGAAGAAACGGAAGATCTTTTAAACCTTCTATTGATCACCGGTTGTGTTAGTTGCCAACATGCCAGCTTGGACACCAATTTTGTCCATAATGATGGAATAACAGCATGACAAAACTTATTATTTTGTTGTTGTTCTTCTTGATGGAGATTAAGATGCCTTGAATTGTCTAGGGCTGTTGTGTTCTTAGAAAGTAAGAGCTCTAAGTACCTTTCCTACTTTTTTCTTTTTTTTTAAGCAGATGTCTTCAATTTAACGCAGGAGAACATTTTACTGTTGTACAATCATGTTCTGGTGGTTTGATTGTTTATAGAATATTCTGAAATAAAAGGACTCTGGAAGGTTTTCATTAAGGATAAATTGCCATAATATGATGCAAACTATGCTTCTCTGTGATAATTATAATATAGGAGTTCCATTCAAGGCAGCATATACAATAATGCTTTACACAGTTGACTCTATTTTTTGACACTTCCATTGTTTAAAAATACACATGGAAAAAAACTATATGCTTACACTGCACCTAGAGCTTTTTTATAACAACCTTTTTGTTTGTTTGTTTGTTTGTGATTCTTTAAATATACACTATTCTCATTAGTGCCCTCTTTAGCCAGTCTCATTACTGCTTCATTTTTGAAATAACATTTAATTTAGATATTTTTCATATATTGGCCCTGCTAAAATAGAGTATAGCATCTTTCATATGGTAGGAAACAACAAGGAAACTTTCCCTTAACTCCCTTTTACTCTTTATGGTAAGTAGCAGGGGGGGAAATGCATTTATAGATCATTTCTAGGCAAAATTGTGAAGCTAATGACCAACCTGTTTCTACCTATTTGCAGTCTCTTTATTTTACTAGAAATGGAAATCATGGCCTCTTGAAAAGGAAAAAAAAGTCACCATCTGCGTTTAACTGTATTCATATATTGCATTTTTGTATTTTTTGTTTGTATTGTAAAAATTCGCATCATAAACAAAAGTTGTGATGTAATACAGCATGGAGACTTGAATATATTGCATTTAAATGATATACACATCATCTACTACATTTGGGCGGAAACTTTTCAACTTGAATTTGCCTTCCCCCATTCCAGGATGTCACTTCTATTTTTTTTTCCAATAGAAAATGATTATGTGCTGATCTTACAATTTAACGGATATAGTATCACTCTCTCTGTTAACATCTCATTAATATGTTTACATTAATATGTTTATTTTTCTTAGAGCAATTCCTAACTCATTCAGATCAGGTATACTCTCAGGTCCTTGGAAACTAAAAAAATGTTTTTACTGGAAAGAGGGTAGTGTTTTTTTTTCAAGCTAAATTCAGATAATGTACATTTAGACATAATGCTTTATAGTATTTTAAGTATAATTAATGCAACCCAGTTCTATCATCTTAAAAAATAAAAAGTTTCACAGTGAAAAAAAAACAACACTGATCACATACAGAGAACTTCAACATACCTTAATCCCTGCTGCTGAGACACCCAGATCCACCAATTTTAACATTTTGCCATATTTGTCATACCATTCTTTCTACCTGTCTTTCCATTTTCTGAACACTTGAGTGTAGGTTACATATGTCAGACTCTGTGAACCCTTCGTACCGCCATGTACGTTTCCTAAGAACAACAATATTCACTTCTGTAGCCATCTTAAGTGCAGTTATCAAGTTCAAGAAATCTAACCTTGATATAACTTTTACCATCTATATTCTAATTTTTTCATATTTACTGATATATCCTTTTGCACCTCCTCTCTGTTGTAAGATCCCCTCCATGAGCATATGTTGCATTTGTCATTGTCTCTTTTTTTTTCTCAATTGTTGGAACATACAGATAACTTAAGCTTTCCCATCTTAACCTCCCAAAGCATACCATTCAGTGGGATTGATCACGTTTCCAATGTTGCGTTACCATCACCACCCTCCTTTACTAGAACTTTCCCATATTTCCCCAACAGAAATCCCACACCCATTTTACATTAAATCTTCATTCCCTCTGCACCCCTCCTCTGGCACCCTGTACTCTACTTTCTGTGTTTTTTAACTTACGTATTCTTTATATGTTCTTTATAGTTATCATGGAGCTTAAATTTAATGTCTTAAATCTATAGCGGTTTCATTTTCTTTGATACAAACTTATCTTTAATAGTATACACAAACTATGTTACTATATCTCTCTGTTCTCCCACCTTTAGGTAGTTTTTGTCATAAATTGAATGTTTATTGTGAGTCCCAAACCACTGATTTTTCATTATATATAATGCACTTGCCTTTTTAATACAATTTTATTGATATATTTCATATATGCACATACCATATAATCATCCAAATTGTACAGTCAGTGGTTCACAGTGTCATCATATAGTTGTGCATTCATCATCACAATTGATTTTTTAACATTTTCATTATTCAAAAAAATAAAAATAAGGATAAAAGTAAAAATAAAAATGAAAAGAACACCCAAAACATCTCATGCCACCTCTCCCCTATTGTTTATTTATTATTGTCTTTTTTTTTCCTTACTCCTTTGTCCATACACTGGATAAAGGGAGGGTCAGTCACAAGGTTTTCACAATCACACAGTCACACCTTAAAAGCTCTATAGTTATTCAATCATCTTCAAGAATCAAGGCCATTGGATTACAGATCAATGGTTTCAGGTATTTTCATCTAGCTACTCCAATACACCAAAAACAGAAAGGGGATATTTATATACTGCATAAGAATAATCTCCAGAATGACCTCTTGGTTCTATGTCTCAGCCATGAAAACTTTATTTTGATTCATTTCTCTTCCTCCTTTTGGTCAAGAAGCCTTCTCAATCCCATGATGCCCGGGCCAAGCTCAAACCCTGGAATCCTGTCCCATGTTGCCAGGGAGAGTTACACCCCTGGGAGTCATGCCCCACATAGAGGGGATGGCAGTGAGCTCACCTGCAGAGTTTGCTTTATTTCTTTCTGCAGGCACTTAATGTTTAGCATCTGAAAAAATAAATGTTGTCCTTAAATTCTGGTCTAGAAATGTGGCAATGGGTCAATGGATCAATGCTTTGAACATTTTTTAAAAATCATCTTTGAATTTCCATCTGCATCTCAACTTTCACTGCTTGCACTTTAATTTCAGCATCTTTCCTGGAGCTTTACAACAAGATCATGTAAAAGATAGTCACCCTCTCAAGGCACATCAGTTCAGTGTTTTCTTCAGCATGCTTCAGGAAACCAACTATTTTCTCTGCAAGAAATCATTGAGTCTTGGTTCTGTCTGGCTGGCAACATTACATATAAAGGTAATATTAAGACTTGCATCTGCTCAAGCAGCTCTTTTAACATGGAACAGCTTCTATTTCATCTTAAATGAACAAGTTGAATAAGTAGATGACAAATTCCCAAATCTCTTATATTTAGGTAGATGGAATGGAGATGTTTTTCTGGAAGCAACTTTGTACCTAGAATTCATCTCTTGGGTAAATCAAAATAATCTTTTGTCTTCAACTGCTGAAAATAGTTGGCAGTATATAATAATCATTTGACAAGTTTTCATGTAAATTTTAGGCTTCTGTAGACTCCAAATTACAAAGCATTACCTTTTAAAGGTAGTTTTGAAAATTCTGCTGTTTTAAAGTTTGATTATTAGAAATAACAGTTCTCCTTTTCTTCACATCTTTTTACTTTTTATTATGATTGGATAAAAGATCATTTATTATTCATGCTGTAATTCAGGAGTTACAGTTTTTATTCTCTTGTGAAGATTTTAAGAGGCAAAGTTGACATTCTGTTTCATACTCATCTTCACAAGATGAAAGCAATTCCCACATAAAACATTTTCAGGGAAGAATCATGGCTTAAACGTAATTAAATAATCAAAAATTATAGTTCCTACAAGTTATTTTACTTAATGTTACAAATGTTTTCTGTACCAAACAATTCTACAAAGATTAGAGTTTTAAGTAAATTTCCATTATTCTACCTTCTACTATTATCTAAATTATTTAAATTGTTGCTTCATAAACAATATAATTTACTTCATAAAATTTTCTAGCTAATGCATCTTCTCTTAATATTCATATTAATTGCTAATATATTTCCCTGTTTAACTTTTGAAATTTCTTAATTGTTTTGTAAATTAAATGAAAGCTTACATATGATTAATTGCAGTAGCATTTTATTTTTGCAGCAAAATGTAAATATATCCTTTAATAAACTGAGAGAATTTCAATATATAAAGCACATAAAGAGAGTTTCTATTTGAAGTTATAAGGTTCCCTATATATATATATATATATTTTTTTTTTTTTTTTCTTTTGCATGGGCAGGCACATGGGAATCGAACCTAGGTCTCTGGCACGGCAGGCAAGAACTCTGCCACTGAGCCACTGTGGCCCACCCTATGAGGCTTTCGATATTTAAAGTGAACATTCAGATACGGACAATGGGTCTTAATGACTAGCCTTGTTCATATCACTAACACTGGTCACCTCATTTGACATGATGGCAGCCGGCTCGTTCATCTGATCCTTGATCATGCACAAGGTCAGCTATGACAGAAATTATATTGGAATGGTAGAGTTGGCTTTTTGGCTTTCCAAAGGCCAAGCCTAAAGTCAAATGGTAGGTTTTGATAAATGCCAAAGCTGAAGATAAATTTCAACATATCATTAAAGAGACCTGGGGAATAAAAAACAGTGGGTGGGAAATAGAAATAAGCTGTGTAAAGGTGAGTGACATGGCAGTGTAGAGAAATCTGCTACCTAGTTGCGGACAAAGGCTATGTGAGGCGACAAGACAAGTAGCCCCACAGATTCCTGGAAAGATTCAGAACTTAGAGGCGCCAGGGCTGCAGGAAAGGGAAGTGAGGGGAGGTGACCAAAGGAGAGATGGGAGTAACCAAAAGAGAACGGTGTGGCCCCAGGGTCTCCACCCAACCTGCAGCCTGGAAGCCACCCCTTGCCTGCTCTATCTTACTCCACCCCATAAACCCTTCTCCAGGAGCCCTGAAGTTGATTTGCTTTTTGTAGAAGATGGTAAAAAAAAAAGGACTTAGGAATTGGGGAATTCCAGATATGGAAGAGTACGGGATTGAAGGGCAAAAGTGGAAAAACGGCAACTAATTGAAAGCCTAAGCATTGAAAAGTAACCCCCAGCCTCCTTCCCTTCTCCTGCTTCCAGTGTGTCAGACATTTACATATATACCCATTCTCCTAAAAAGGAAAAGTAAAGGTTCATTCTCCACAGAAATGATACTTAGGCACTGACATTTGCAAGCCCCAAATACGAAGGCCTGATTACCAGCCACCCACCCTCGCACTCAGGCTGCAGGTAGCTTGGAGGGTCACTTTCACCTCTGTGAAAAGTCAAAGATCACGAGGCATTTGAGGAAAGATGCCATCAAAAACAGAAATCAAAACAAATAGGAAAAAAAAAGAACTCAGGAGAAACTAATGCAGAAAGCAGAAGAAAAACAACAAAAAACAAATCATGAATCGTATCTTCAGAAAGATGAAAGAAGATATTGTACCTATGAATTAAAAACTAGATGCATGGAGGCCTGGAAATGCAGATGGACTCAGAATGGTGGTGTCACAGCATCCTGTGTCTAGACATTTTGATTGACTGACCATCCTCTACCTCAGAACACTTCTTTGGCCCTACCTGCTCTCTTCCGCCATGTTTTTCTGAAAGGCTCCCTCCCTGTTTCTGCCCAGATATCTGAGCACAACTTCCAAATTTCAGCTACTTTTCCATGTACAGCATTATAGCTCTCCTATCTCTAGTCTAAATGAGGCCCTGTTCCTGCCTTGGTATAACTAAAAATTCATTTTTTGGTTCAGCTTAATATAGTGATCATTTATCTGATGATGTTGTCATGGGAAAAAGAATACAAAGAACTATCAGAAGCTCTGAAACGACAGTTGCTCTTTAATATTATCCAGAATCGAATTCTAAGGCGCAGAGTCTAACCACAGAGATCCCAGGGATATGAGTAGTTTGCTTCTCAAAAGTTACTGTCTTACAAACTTCAGAAGTTATCATAACTATGTTTGCTCAGCTGTTCCCACAGTTTCCACCCACGCATCACTGCTGGCAAAGTTGAAGGTAAGTTTTCTCTAGGCCCATTGCTTTTTTGGTTGATCTCAGACTCTCCTGATTTCTGAGTGCTTAAAGAGCTTTTATTCCCTTCAGTAGAAGTGGTGTTTCGACTTAAGAATCTCATCCACTGAGGAAGAGATTCTTTAGCCTCAAGATTCCATTATTTTTTGGCCAAGGACTACTAGAGGTCTACTCTGCTACTCTGCCACTTCTAAGGTGGGTAAGGTGATGAGGTAAGGTGATTCTCCTTACCATGAATTAAAGGGATCATAGAGATTACCAGATCCACCTCTTGTTCCACTGATGAGGAACTGGCCTATAGCTTTTCCATGGCCTATTGAGAAGGTTAGCTGCCAGTACATCCAGAGCTGAAACCCACAATTACTGGCCCCAATTTCATTATTCTTTCCATGCCAAAAAATAAATGGGAAGGAAGAGAGCCAAAGAGGCAGGAGATATATCTGGAGGCTGCAAAATAGGAAAGTTCTGGCAGGGAAGGAGGGCAAATCAAAAAGGTCTCAGAGGGTCAGTGGTTAAAGGGTTTCCTGGCAGAGTCCTGCTGTGGAAATAGCCGAGGCCCCCACAGGAGCCTGAGAACTTGTCTGCAGGCTGCTCAGCATGCCTTAGCCTTTCTGACCAGTCCAGGTCACCGTCAGTTTCCCAGAGTTAGTCATAATTTCTGGGGAAGCCAGGCAATCCTAAGGCCTGGTCGCTTCCTCTTTATTGCTGCTGCAGTCTACCAAGTCCCCCAGCCAGGAGCTGAGGTTTCAAAGACACAGAAATCATCAAAAGAAAAGCAAAGAAGTCAGGAATAAAATGGGACTTTCTCCCAAGCAGGCAGTAGGGCGAGAAGGAGCCTATAGAGGAGATGCAGCAGCTCTTAAAGGGGGAGGGTCTGTGCCAGGACAAGCTGAGTGTAGGAACCTAGGAAATAAAGAGAGAGTGAAACATGCCAAACCCCGCAGAAGTCCAAGAGTGAGGGCTGGAGAAAATTGGGAGAAGGATATTCTCCTCAGGAGAGTGGTTTCTTGCAACAGGAATAGAGACAAGACTGTGAAGGAAGGAGAGAGGGGGCTGAGAAGGGGTAGGCCTAGCACCTACATCTCTATTTAACAACCTGGTGGTTAAAGGAAATGGACATCTCAGAGTGTTAACAGATAATCCTACTGTTTACCAGTAACAGTTCAGCATACGATTTTTGAAACTAGGGCTTGGATAGCTTTTCTCTTCAGGGAAGGGGCCTGAAGAAAAGCCTTAAGATTCAAAGAATAAGTCTTTGTGGCATAATTACAAAAGATGGGACATGATACATTGTTTTAAGCAGACATCTTTTAGTAATATCCATATCTGAGACTTGACTAAAGGAACAAGGTATTAGAGGACATCTGTGTCCTTCATCCCTGTCCAATTCTCCTTTCCCTTCAATTCATCAATGTCTTTCTACTTTCAAGAGCCAGAATTAGATGGCACATTTCCTAGATTGTCTCTCCACTCCTTACAAGCTGCAGTGAACCTAGGAGAGAATGGGGAAACTTGAAATGTCTCTGGTTAATATTTCTGGCTCATCTACCCTTTAGCAGAAGACGGGCATGTGCCTTTTTATCTCCACACGTGGATAAATTAAATAAAAATTTGAAAGGACATTTCTGAAAGATTATCAACTCCTGATATAAATTGTATAAGGGCAGCAGCAACTGAATGCCAAGATGCGGGCAAAAGAAATAGGGGAGAGTTGAGGGTTGGTTTCTCAGCTCTTGTAAGGCTTTAGAAGTAAAATGAAACTGGAGTTGACTGATGGGACTATGCCTATCTGAGAGGATTATGTGCCCTAGAAAAGCCATGTTTTCATCCTGAGCCATCTTGTAGGCACCAGCTGTTTCTTTTAATCCCTATTCAGTACTGTTTTGGAAACGTGATTAGATTGTCTCCACGGAGCTGTGACTCACCCAGTTGTGGGCACTAACCTTTGATTGGAGAGAGATGTGATTCTACCTATTCCAGGTGGGTCTTGACTAGTTTACTGGAATCTTTTAAAAGAGGAAGAATTTTTGGATAAAGCTTAAAAGCCACAAGAACCACTAGAGCCCACCAAGCCAGAGACCTTTGAAGATGAAGAAAGAAAACGCCCCTGGGGGATCTTCATGAAACAAGAAGCCTGGAGAGAAAGCTAGCAGATGTCGGCATGTTCACCATGTGCCTTTTCAGTTGAGAGAAAACTTGAATTTCATCAGCCTTTCTTGAGTGAAGGTAACCTCTTGTTTATGACTTAATTTGGACATCATTTGTTATGACATTTGGACATAGCTTGCTTGCCCAAATTAATTAGCTTGCTTTAATTTGGGCATTTTCATGTTCTTAGAACTCTAAACTTCCAACTTAATAAATTCCCCTTTTTAAAAGCTGTTCTGAGGGCGGGCCTCGGTGGCTCAGCAGGCAGAATTCTTGCCTGTCATGCAGGAGACCCAGGTTCGATTCCTGAGCTTACCCATGCAAAAAAAAAGCTGTTCTATTTCTGGTATATCGCATTCTGGCAGCTTTCAAACTAGAACTTCCTTTGAACTTCCACTGGCAGTGGCCTCTGAATTCCCTGCTTTGGGAATTCCATGAAGAATATGCTTCAATTCCCATCACAGTTTACAGATTATGGATCAAAGTGTGCTTAGCAAGGCACAGGAATGCACTGTGTGAAAACACTCTGCTGAAATTTGAACTTCCGGCTGAAAGAGATGGGGTCAGCAGCTGGACCTTAGCTGTCTCTGCCAATGGGGGACATTCCTGTTGTTTGACAAGCACTGTATCTTTAAATCATTCTGACAGGGGTTAGCAGTGGGTGCCAGCAGAACTGTGTTCTGGCCAGAGTCTGGGCACCATGCCCACCTCTCCTTCCGGCAGAGCAAATGGGTCTGAGCTGGCTGGACCCTGCTTCATGGTTCAGGGGCTTCTGTTTTGGCCTTTGCGAAGGCGGTGGTAGGAGACAGAGCCAAGATAGCCATATGCTAGGCTGAAAAATTGTCAATTATTCTTTGGTCTCCCTTTATATGCCGCCTGGTGGTAAGGCCTTGGGCTTAGGGTCTGGAGTTCTTGATTTACATCCTGGATCTGACATTAGTTGTGTCTTACACAAATTTCTCGATGTCCCAGAACTTTGGTTTCCTTGGTAGTATCTGCACATAGCGTGGTAGCACCTCTGGAGGACGAGGAGTTAGAATCTCAGGTTCTGGGCTCAGGTGGACCTGGGTTTGGGTACCAGCAGAGCCATCCACTAGCCGAGGGTCCTGGAGGAGTCCCACAGCCCACCTCAGACCTGCCGAATTCAAATCTCTGGAAGCACTGTTCATCGTTTTCCAGGTTTCTTACTTCCCAGATTCTCCCTTGCTCCATTCCTTTCCATTCGAGCTTTCATTTTCTTAATTTCAGGTTCTTGCAGGAAATTCTTCACCTGAGGGTTTTAGAGCAAAGATTTTAATCTGAGCCCTTTGGAGAGAAGAATTCAGAAAGTTCTTGCACTTGGATAAGAAAAACACATCTTTTCTCTGACCTCAAACTGAAATTAAATATTCCTTTCCTTTGTGACCCAAGGCAACAAACCCGAGTAGTATCAGTGACTGTCATCACAGGACACGCAGATCTTCTCATATCACGTTCCAGCTGCTGCAGTTGTCTTGAAAGATTATAAACCCTCATCGCTACTTTGAAATGATGGCAGCTATTTGACTTACACTACATCCTGTTATTCAATGAGTTAATAAGGAAGTGCTTACATTGTATCATAATTAAAAAAATATTTTGATAACTGTATTTGAATAAGATTGGTTTCTTTTGCAGGCCTCTGGATTTTTTTTAATTTTATGCATTTAAAAATATTATTCTGAGAAGGGGCTCATAGGCTTCCCAGATTGTCAGAAGGGCTCAGGCACAAAAAAAGCTGAAGTATCTTGTCCTAGAGAGATTGGTTTAACTCAACAGCGCCACTCCAAGGTGTGCTAGCGGCTGCTCCCCAGCAGTCCTCCAGTCTCACCCAGGTGGGACAGCCGTGCACAGAGTCTCCAGCCGTGAGGGAGCTCCTGGGCATGGGAGTGGCCACGATGGAAGTTTTCCCTCAAACCTCACCAGTGGCTGAATTCGTTGATCAGCTCCAGGAAGGTAGAGCAGAAAAGCCCATTTCTCACCACTTTTCCCAAGTGAGCCCTCACTCCCCACTCCCGGGATATGGCAGTCTTTGAAAACCCATCTGGTATCTCCTGGAGCTCTGGGCACCTTCCCAGGTTAAACAAACAAAAACAAAGAGGAACTCTTGTTTGGGTCTCCCTTTTGCCACAAAACCAAGGATATTCATTGCGCTGGTTTGAAAGGATGTGTGTCCCCTAGAAAAGCCATGTTTTAATCAAAATCCCATTTCATAATGGCAGAATAATCCCTATTCAATATTGTATGTTTGAATCTGTAATTAGATAATCTCCCTGGAGATATAACCCAATCAAGAGTGGTTGTTAAATTGGATTAGGTGACATGTCTCCACCCATTTGGGTGGGGCTTGATTAGTTTCTGAAGTCCTATAAAGAGGAAACATTTTGGAGAATGAAGGAGATTCAGAGAGAGCAGAGCAGAACGACATAGCCATGAGAAGCAATGTCCACCAGCCAGTGACCTTTGGAGATGAAGAAGGAAAATGCCTCCTGGGGAGCTTCCTGAAACAGGAAGCCAGGAGAAGAAACTAGCAGATGACACCGTGTTCACCATGTGCCTTTCCAGATGAGGGAGAAACCCTGACTGTGTTCACCATGTGCCTTCTCACCTGAGAGAGAAACCCTGAACTTCATCAGCCTTCTTGAACCAAGGTATCTTTCCCTGGATGCCTTTGATTGGACATTTCTATAGACTTGTTTTAATTGGGACATTTTCTCAGCCTTAGAACTGTAAACTAGCAACTCATTAAATTCCCCTTGTTAAAAGCCATTCCGTTTCTGGTATATTGCATTCTGGCAGCTAGCATTTGTGCCCCGAAGATGGCAGACAGCCCAGGTGCAGCCCTGATGCTTGGAGAGGGTGGAGCCGAGAAAAAGGTGGTCTCCCCAGTGTCCCCCAAGGTTGTATTCAGAGAGAGGCAGGCCTCTGCATAGGTCCTTGGAAAGGGTGGGACTGCTGCTTTCAGAAGCCCTGAGGATAAATGATTCTCAGACTTTGAAATCTAATGGTCTTTGCCCTGCGCATTTTCAAAACTGCTTAGGTCCAGTGACCCCTGTGTTCCTTCCTCCCTATGGAAATGGGTATATGTATCTTATGAATGTTCCTTCTTTGTATGTTGGCAGCAAATAACTTGTTTAAAGTTTTTATAGGTCCAGATCCAGAGGATAATTTTGCCTTAGGACAGACCATGCCTGTAACTAACTTTGACAGGAGTTTGTACTCTTTCTAACTTGTATTGCATTTGATTGCTACTGAAATGCTTTAAAGTTCTCTGATATTGTTATGGAATGAATGAATTTTGTATATGGGGAAAACATGTCTTTTTTAGGGTCCAGAGGGTGGAATGTGCTAGTTTGAAAGAATGTATGTCCCCTAGAAAAGCCATGTTGTAATCAAAATCCCATTTCATAAAGGCAGAATAATCCTTATTCAATACTGTATGCCTGAATCTATAATTAGATCATCTCCCTGGAGATGTAACCCAATCAAGAGAGCAGAGCAGAACGACATTTTCTCAGCCTTGGAACTGTAAACTAGCAACTTATTAAATTCCCCTTTTTAAAAGCAATTCCGTTTCTGGTATTTGCATTCCAGCAGCTAGCAAACTAGAACATTCACAGACATTCATTCATCCAGATACCCCATCCTGCCCAGGCCTCCAAACCCTGGAACATTGGGCTCAGACATAATTGATTAACCTGATAATAATGATAAAAATACTGCTATTATATTATTGATAAGAATAACAACAGAAGTAACTATATGCCAGGCTTTACAAATACTGACTTACTTGTATCGCGAATGGTGGTTGTAACATCATTACCCCATTTTTGTACTTATAGAAGGGAAAGTGAGCAAAGTAGTTCACCATCCCTTGTGTTAATTTTGTAAATTAATTTATATTAACATCAGAAACTAGTGTTTAAGGAATTCTGTGCATCTCTTTGTAGATGTTTGGATGTGCCTGTGGCTGTGTGCAGGGTGGGGGTGGTTTAGAGTGAGCATCCCTGTGCCAGAATCTCGACTCCACTTCCTTGGGCAATTTCCCTATCTGTGCCTCCTTGTCTTCCTCTGAATTGAGGAGATGACAATGCCTTCCTTCTAGAGGGAGGTGGTAAAAGAAGTAAATGAGATCATCTGTGGAAAGCTTTTAGCACAGCACCTGCGCGTCGTCAAATAGATGTTAGTCATTGTTTTAGTTTGCTGATGTTGCTGGGATGTAATAAATGGATCAACGTTTGTTAAAACATTTCTTATTGTAAAACATAACATATATACAAAAAAGAAAAAAGCAATAATTTTCAAAGTACATTTTAACAAGTAGTTACAGAGCAGAGTTTAGAGTTTAGTATGGGTACCATTCCACACTTTCAGGGTTTTCCTTACTAGCTTTTTCCAAATCACTGGAAGCTAGAAGAGATATCAATGTAATGATTCAGCAGTTATTCCCGTTTGGTAAATCCTATCTTCTCTGCTATAACTCCTCTTTCTCCTTTGATCCTACTTCCAATTTAGGGGTCTTTGGGCTCTGCCCTTTCTAACTTTTTCAGGTTGGAAAGGGGTGTCAACAGTATAGGATTGGGGGTTTAAAGTAGTTGATATTCCTGGAGGGGCTGGCCCTTGTGGGTTTCAGGATTTGGGGAACCCTCCGGAGGTTGTCGGTTTCAGGAAAGTAAACTTAGTACATGAGTATTTTGTTGAGTCTCAGTTAGAGCCCTCGGTGTTCTTTGGGGTTAAAAGGAATAATGTTCACTGGGGTATGGCAATTAGAATTATCTAGCTGAAGTTTGCACACAAGTGGCCTCCAGAATAGTCTCTCAACTCCATTTGAACTCTTGTAATGACTAATAGCTTATTTTGTTGCATTTCTTTCCCCCTTTTAGTCCAGAAGGCATTGTCAATCTCATGTTGCCAGGCTGGGCTTAACCCTGGGCCCCACTGTCAGAGAAATTTTCACCCAGACATAATGATTTTCCCTGCAGACTTGTGCTTAGAGAAAGAGAGGCTATTAGCTTCTCTGCTACAGAAATAAGTTCCTTAGGGCAAGCGCAAAATCAAGGGCTTGGCCTATTTTCTTGGGCATCCATAATGTTTGAGAAAGTATTGGAGAGGATGTGGACAAATTGGAATGCTGACTCACTGTGGATGGGAATGTACAGCTGCTGTGGAAGACAGTTTGGCAGTTCCTCAGAAAACGAAATATACAGTTGCCCTATGACCTGGCAATACCAATACCTGGAACACACCCAGAAGAGCTGAAAGCATGACAGGAACACACAGTGTGGCACTTTTAAAAGTTGCCAAAATATGGAGACAATTCAAATGCCCAGCAACAGAGGAGCAGATACTCAAAATATGGAATATTATGAAGCAGTAAGACAAAATGACGTCCTGAAGCACATGACCAGGTGGATGAGCCTTGAGGACATAATGCTGAGTGAAATACACCAGGCAGAAAAGGACAGATACTGTATGATTCCACTATTATGACTCTGGTAAAGGAAATCTCAAAGGTTTATACTGTAGAATACAGCAGACCTAGAGGTGCACAGAAGCTAGCGACAGGGAAAAATTACCCAGTGAGGTTAAACCTAAATGCAAAGGAATAGAAAGAAGCAACGTAACCAATTAGGGCTGTAAGTCACCCTGTCCTGTTGAAGGTGAGTATGACTGAAAGGGGATGTGTAGTGCCATGTGTCCCACTGATTAATTCTGCAATTACAAAGTTCTCACATGAGCTATTTCAAAAGTTCGATACTGGACAAAAAGTCAATAGTAGAGCGTATGGGGGAAAACTAAAAATGCCTGCTGTGGTCCATAGTTAACAGGAAGACACCAACAGGACACAGCACTGCCAGGGGCAACTAATGGGGGTTGAACAAGCTGTCAGGAGAGGTTTTGATTTGATGTTTGGTGACACTGTGTTTGTCCGTTCTTTGCTGCTATGAAACAAATAAATGAAAAATGTCTAAAATTGAAAGTGCTGCTGATTATACAAACAAGTGAGAACACTGTAAGACATGGTTTGTTTATTTTGGACATCATCCATGATGCCTAAATGATGGAGGGAGCCGTCGGGTACTGTTCTAGTTTGCTAGCTGCCGGAATGCAATATACCAGAATCAGAATGGCTTTCAAAAAGGGGAATTTAATAAGTTGCTAGTTTACCGTTCTAAGGCCGAGAAAATGTCCAGTTAAAACAAGTCTATAGAAATGTCCAACCAAAGGCATCCAGGGAAAGATACCTTGGTTCAAGAAGGCCGATGAAGTTCAGGGTTTCTCTCTGATCTGGAAAGGCACATGGTGAACACAGTCACAGTTTCTCTCTCGACTAGAAGGGCACATGGTGAACACGGCGTCATCTGCTACTTTCTCTCCTGGCTTCCTGTTTCATGAAGCTCCCTGGGAGGCATTTTCCTTCTTCATCTCCAAAGGTCACTGGCTTGTGGGCTCTCTGCTTCTCATGGCTATGTCATTCTGCTCTGTTCTCTCTGAATATCCTTCTTTCTCCAAAATGTTTTCTCTTTTATAGGACTCCAGAAACTTATCAAGACCCACCCAAATGGGTGGAGACATGTCGTCACCTAATCCAGCTTAACAATCACTCTTGATTAAATCACACCATCAGGGGAGATGATTTGATTACAGTTTCAAATATACAGTATTAAATAAGGGTTATTCTACCTTTATGAAATGGGATTTTGATTAAAACATGCTTTTCTAAGGTCCATACATCCTTTCAGCACAGGTACAATGGCTGAGAAGCCAAAAGGTGAGCTGTGATACATACATACATACATATATACATACATATATATATATATGATGGAATACTGTACAGCTACAAAAAGGAATAATGTGATGAGGCACACAAAAAACTGAATGAGCCTTGGGGACAATGTGTAAAATAAGCCAGAAACAAAAGAACAAGTATGCTTTGGTCTCTTTCAGAAAAATACTTATAAGAAAATTGGAGACTAAATTGTAAACTCTTCTAGTAGCCATACTTAGTCTGAAATTGTAAGTGTATTTCTAGATTCTGAGACATTGAGCTAAATGTGTATAAGCTGGTATTTCCCTGGAAATTTGAGTACCTGTGACACCTGAGATTCAGAGCTGGAATTCTGCAGCTCTGAAAGTCAGCATTGCTACATACAATAACAGTTAAAGCAACTAAAAAAGAAATCAGGCTTCAATTAGAGATAAAAATAAAGCCATTTGGTTGGGACTAAGGTAAATCAAAATAAAGGGCAAAAGGTGATAGTGTGTGTTCTCTAGAGATTCACCGATTATATGAGACCAAAGGCAGAGAGGTTAATTTTGTCTAGAACCTAAATTTTCTGTAACACACAATCTAAATCAACCTGTCTGGATAACTCATTTAAACAAACCAAACACATGGCGCACAGAACAGGAATGAGGGCTTGTAATTCTGTAAAGCACAACATAATACATGGAGACACCCCAGACAATGGTGAGCTGATAATTAAAAAGTATTGGTAGAGTCCCTTGAGGGACTGGTGAAAAAAAAAAGGAAATATTACATTTTCCCCTCTGGATTGGCTTTCATAATGGGGATTATTAAGTTACAAGTTTACAGTTCTAAGGCCATAAAGATGTCCAAACTAAGGCATCCAGAGAAAGACTCCTTGACTCCACAGAAAAGTCAAATGGTGTCCGGGATTTCTTTGTCAGCTGGAAAGACACATGGCAGGCACCTGAGGTTTTTGCTCCCGTTTGTTGCTTTGTGCTTCTGATTCCAGTGTCTTCCTCTCCAAGCATCTGTGGGCCCTCACTCAGCTTCTCTGTATCAATTGTCTCCAGGTTCTGGCTTGCTTAGCATCTCATGGGAAAGCATATGGCAACCTGGGCTCTTATTTCTAACGGCCCTCCAAGCATCTGTGTCTGCAGTCCAAGCATCTCCAAATCAACACTAGCCTGGAATGGATAGATCCACGCCTCCATAGAAATAATCTAATCAAAAGGCCATGCCCACATTTGGGTGTGTTGTGTTTCCATGGAACAACCTAATTGAAAGGTTCCAGCCTGAGCCTTAGTCCAGGTTTCCTTCACAAGAGTCGATTAGGATGAAAAACCATGGCTTTTCTGGGGTACATAACAGTTTCAGCCATTATTATCATAATTCATAATTATGTATATATTAGCCCAGGCATCAGGGAATTGGTGATCCTCAATATCTTGGGGGGCAAAAAGTGAATAGAAATCTGGGCATGTCTTAAAAATGAAAAATAATTGGATGATCATTATTCCAAGTTTGTCATGACTTGTATCCATTGACTTAGCCTGGAAAGCATGTGCTCTCTCCTCCTCTTGTGGAACTACCCAACTTCCCTCTGTGGAACGGCCCCTCCTCATCCCAGGGGCTGGTTTCTGCTTCCCTCTGGATTTGCTGAGCTCTTGGACGAGGGGTGGGGGCTGTGGATGGTCCTCTTGGCCTGTCCATGGCATGGAGAGGGAGACAGAGCTTCAAGGAGATCATGTGGGCCCCTGGATCCAGCTATGCCTGAAATCGGACACAGCGCAGGGTGTGTCCCTGTCTTGTGATGTAATCTGTTCTCTCTTTTTCCCCTTAAACTCTTTAAATTTCATTTCCATCCTTGTAATTGAAAGAGTCCTGATATGGTTGTAAATTTTATTTGACTAAATCCCTAAGTTCTGGGTATACCACATTTTCATATTTTACTACTCATAGAATATTCTTGTCTACTCATTACTTAAAAACACAAAACAAACAAACAAAAAATAAAAACCTTGCTTCTATTTGCCCTCTTTGCCAGCCTGTTTAGGATTATCACAGCAAGTAATTTGCTCAAGTTAATAAGCAGCAGAGGTGAAATTCAAACACAAATTGTCTGATTGTAAAATCTGTGAAACCTCTCCACCTTGAAATGAAAATGTTTTCCATCTTTATGTATCGTTGATATTACATTGAAAGTCGGTGAGAAGAAATGGTTAATTTAGTAAGATTCACTTTAAATGCTTTTTCTCGGTCACATCTACCCTGAGTTACAACTGGAATTAGTGTTTTTTTGTTTGTACGCTATATGGTAGGGTCATATTTCATTATTTTTCCATGTGAGTAACCCGTTATTGCTGAACCACTTATTGAATTTGTGTGAATTTGAATTAAATTTATTTGAATTTGTTGAATTGAACCATTTGTTGAATTTGTTTGTTTTTGTTTGTGGGGGGTGCTGCATGGACCAGGAATCGAGCTGGGGTCTCCTGCATGGCAGGTGAGAATTCTACCACTGAGCCACCCGTGCACCCACTGGAATTAGTGTTTTTTTATATCATTCAATTTCACTAAGTCAAATCCCTCTCAGTCTCACCAAAGCCCTTGAAACAAGGGAAAAATTGGTTTTCTCATCTGGAAAATGTGAAATTAATGCATTTTTAGTGACTTCTATAAAAAATAAATTATGAGGGATGAGGTGGGGAGTGGTGTTTGCCTTCATGTTGCTTGGACTCCAGTAGAAAAGATGCACATGCAGAGCCAAATCTCTTGCAAGCCAGAATGAGATATATGCTACCAGCAGTACCAGTAATGAGCTCTAACCACAGCGGAAGCAGGAAGCGTCACTGTGGGTGGCTGCAAGAAGCAAGGAAACTTCAAGAGGGAGAAGCGTTGAGCTGTGTATAGAAGCATGAGAAAGAAATTTATGTTCTCAAGTTATCTAAGAGTTCACAGTCAAAGCTGGAACACTCTAAGGTTGTTGGGAGCAGTCAATACGGATGTACACTGAGTTTAGCAATGCCGGTAACATGGCCGCCAGAGCGGAGCCCATTTCCTTGTTCTTCTTTCTCCCCGCTCCTTTGTTCTCCGTTTCCCATCACTGCCCAGGCTGATAAAGCAGTATGCAGGCACAAGGTGCGAAACTAAAGTCTGCCTTCCACCCCAGCAACAGCAGCCACCAAACCCTGAGCCTTGTCACTCACCCTAGCAACAGCCACAGCCAATCCCTAACTTCCACTTCCTTACCCACCACTCCTCCCCTTCCCAAGAGTATATATGCTTTGTTCTCCCAATAAAATTTTGCAGCTTGATCAGAATATTTGTCTTGCTGTCATTCTTCGTGTCTCTTGTCCCATACCATTCTTTCCCTCACAGGAGTTGGAGCCTCGGTTGATCGTCCCGAGGGCCGGGACATAAGGTTTCAGTGCCTGCTGTGTACAAGTACCACGCTGGGGGCCAGGAATGCGACAGGGCTGTGGACAGAGTTCGTCCTCACAGAGATTATAGCCCCAGTGAGACCGGCCAATAGGGTTTGCAACATGGTGGCAAGCGTGAAACTGGTCTAAATGCAGGGAGCAGGGGCAGCAATTAGCAGTGACCCTATCTTAGGGGAAGGGACACTGAATATGGGATCTGAAGGGTGAATGGAACTAGCTAACAAGAAAGGAGCACTCTTTTTTTTTCTAATTTTTAATCTTTTATTGTTATATATTATATAGTCACGTACCATGTAATCATCCAAAGTGTACAATCAATGGTTCAGATATCATGATATAGCTGTGCATTTATCATCACAATCAACTTTTTTTTTCTTTTTTGTGAAAAAATAACGTACAAAAAAGCAATAAATTTCAAAGCACAACACGACAATTAGTCGTAAAACAGATTTCAGAGTTTAGTATGGGTTACAATTCCACAGTTTTAGATTTTTATTCTAGCTGCTCTAAGATACTGGAGGCTAAAAGAAATATCAATATAGTGATTCAGCAATCACACTCATTTGTCAAACCCTAACTTCTCTGTATAACTCCACCATCACCTTTGATCTTTCTCCCTCTTTTTAGAGGTATTTGGACTATGCCCATTTTAACTTCTTCATGTTGGAAGGACTGATAATATGGGGGGGGGGGGGGAATGGAACTAGTTGATGTTCTGGAGAAGCTGAGCCCACTAGGATTCAGGACTTACCTGGACCAGGGACCCATCTGAAGGGTGTACGTTTCTGGAAAGTTACCCTAATGCATGGAAACCTTGTGGAATCTTATATAATGCTCTAGGTGTTCTTTAGGATTGGAAGGAATGGTTTGGGTTGGGGTTTAACAAGCTATGACAAGTGGCAATGTCTAACTGACACTTGCATAAGAGTGACCTCCAGAGTAGCCTCTCAGCTCTATTTGAACTCTCTCAGCCTCTGACACCTTAATTGCTACACTTTTCCCCCTTTTGTCAGGATGGAATTGTTGATCCCACAATACCAGGGCCAGACTCATCCCTGGGAGTCATCTCCCACGTCGCCAGGGAGACTTTCATCCCTGGATGTCATGTCCCACGTAGGGGGTTGGGCAGTGATTTCACTTGCAGAGTTGGTGCTTTAGAGAGACTGAGGCCATACCTGAGCAACAACAGAGGTCCCCCAGGAGTAACTCTTAGGCATGCCTACAGGTAATCTAAGCTTCTCTGCTACCTACGTAAACTTCACAAGAGTAAGCCTTAGGATGGAGGCTTGGCCTATTGATTTGGGTGTCCCTAATGTTTGGCACAGTATCTGGGGCTTCCGAAAGGGGCACTGTTTAGAGGCTGTGGAGGCAATAAACGCCCATCCTGGAGGTCAGCAGTAACATGACTCATTTGGGGAACTACAAGCTGTTTGCACGCAGATTCGAGGTAGGCGGTACCGGAGAGCCGGGACCGAGCGTCTGCAGACCAGGTGAAACTGGCCTTGAGGAGCACAGCGAGGGGTGGGGGTTGTAAGCTGAACCCTTCCCCGGCCTCTGACATGCGGATCCATATGAGCAGTTCTAAGTTCGGTGAGCGTGGCAACTGCATGAGGCTGTGATAAAAGACGCCGGTATCTCGCGCTCCTCAGCTCTCGGTCATTGCTCTACTGAACGGAAAAGGGGTCTGAGCGCCCACCCACACCTTTTTGTTGTACATAGTCCCCAACTTCCGTTCAGCCTTGCACCATAGTTCCCTGTACACGGACAGCCTCCCAGGATGGCCTCCCGGAGACCACAAGCCAAATGGTTTTCCTCCACCCCAGCCCCAACCCCGGGGCGCGGTTCCCTGTCTTCACTCTTCTCCCACCTGAGGACAGACAGCTCACCCTGCCCTGCGGGCACCTTTGCTTCGGTTCTCAGCTCAGCTCAGGGTAGTTAGGCAAGAGAGAAAGAAAGAGGGATGCAGGAGACCTGTAGATTTTGTGGTCGTGTTTACATAAAAGAAAGTCCCGAAATACGCGAGAACAATCAAACGAAACGCGCGGGGCCTCTGCCTCTGCCTCCACCTCCCCTGGCCCCGCCCAGGCCTCTTCTTGTCCTTCATGCCCCTCGAAGCACCGTGTGTGATGGATGGACACCTACCAGCCTTGGTCTCCAGGTTTCTCCCGGACACCCACTTCCGCCACGTCACTGTGGCGTCTGGAGAGGGCCACCAACCCCGCTGCCCTGGGTGCCCGGGTTTTCCCCTGGGCGGGCGCGGTGAAAGCTGAAGGGACGCATGGGGGCAGCTCTTTCACCCCAGGTTGGCCTTCCCTGCCTTACTATGCATGTAGACCCTTAAAACCCCTTTGGAAAAATGCTGGTTTAGGAGACAGAAAAGTAAGAGACAATCCCTGGGATTATATTTTATTCCTCTCTGGAAAGGTAGCAAAGGTTCTCCCAGACGCAGGCAGCTGAGCCCTGGACCACGGGAGAAAAGAACCCAGTCCTCTTCAGCAGAGACCCTGCCTCAGCGCCCCGCAGGATGCACTCACGGTCCCGTCTCAATCCCCCCAGGACCGACCACTCCCAGCCCAGGAGGGAACGCAGCATCGCGGCTGCAGAGCCAGGCGGGCGCCGCCCGCACGGGAGCTGCAGTACTGGCCCGCGGCCACCGGAGGGCGGAAGAGGGCAGCGCCGCCTCCCAGGCGCTTTGCCGGCAGCTTCAGGCCCCTGGTTTCCTTCTCCCCGCGGTCCGCTCGGGGACTCCCCCTCGCAGGGAGGTTTACAGCGAAGGGCAGCGCAGCCTTTCAGGCTAGAACGTCGCTGACTTTGGAAGGACTGTCTAGGACTGACCCTACTCAATTCCGGGCTCACTGAGACTTTTTCTAGGGGTCCAGGGAGTCAAAACTTCCCGGAATCCTAGTAAGGCATTATTTGAGCGGTGGCGGTAGCAGTTGTTGTATTGTTCACCGCCGCAGACCTGCAGTTCAAAAAAAAGCCAGTTTCACTGGGATGACCTTGATGAAGCAATAAAAATGAACTTTATTACATCTCCCCCATTTAACTCATCCTTCAGTATTCAGCGTAAGGAAATGGGAGCGCACATGGCACTCCTGATGCGTAACTACAGTAAGGCGGTCGGCTCGAGGGAAAGCACTTGCGTGGGCTGGAGCAGAGTCCTTTTACCTAGGAATGCTAGTGTTTGAAAAACAACTGGACACAAATTATGGCTTCTCAGACTTGGGGACTTGGCAGATATTTCACAAAAATAAAGCGAGCTCAACCGCTTTAGGAATAACAGCGGACAGTATTTGTTGCCAGTGACATTTGAGCTCTCAAGAGAAAAGTAGAATTCTGGGAAACTTGAATTTGCCACAGGGAGCTTGACTTTTCTGGGTTTGGTTGTGAGTCTAGTAAATTTGATATTTCTGAGATGATACAGTGAAATGTCTCATAATTTTGAGGATTTGCATAACTCAGTGAACCACTATTTTACCTTTCACACGAGGAAAAGATTCATTCAAAGCTCAAGATAGATCATTGGTTTTAAGGTAACAGAGTAAAAAAGTACAATGACATGGTTTCAGATTCCATTTTGCTCCTAATCTTTAAGACATTAACATTTTGATACTCGGTATAGCACAAAAGATCCACCAGTGTACTGAAAGGCTGTAGAAATACTCCTGACTTTTCCAACTGCTTCCCTGTGTGAGGCTGGATTTTCTTCATAGGCTTCACCCAACCACACAGCGCGACAGGCTGAGTGCAGAGGCAGTAAGACACTCCGCTAAGCGCCGACTCCGCCAGGTTCTGGAAAAACATTCAAGGAAGAGGGGGTCTTGGTTTGCTCCCTTGTCATGTAATCACAACAGATAAACATGGTTTCCTCGTTTGCCTACAGATGTCTTCTTTTGAAAAGAAACGATTTGGGCCAAGATAGTTTTAAGTAGCTCCGAACACTCTGACAGCAGCACAGCAATATCACGTTTATTGTAAAATGCGTTATGGTTTTCAAATCTTTACCCTAAGGAAAATAAGACCAAGGCAGGATTTACGCACAGTCATGTAGGAAATAGGCCCTGCTAACCCATCCCACTGCTGACCGTGGAAATGAGCTCTCCATAGGCAGTTTGTTAGGGGGTGATAGAAGACATGAGAGGCAGTTCATTCTGTATTTCGGAAAGACCGAATCTGCCTCTCTTAAGCAGGACAGAAGACTGGACTCTCGTGTGCGGTCGGTGCTGGGGCTGAGCTACATGCAAACAATTTAGATTCTTTATTTGAGAGATGGTAGTGGTGGAAATAGGAGAAAATGTATTTGCTTCAGCCCCAAAAGCAGCGCTGCTTCCAGCTGAACCCTCAAGAGGGTGCTCGAGGCCTCACCACACAGCTGAGCCGGGCAGTGACCTGACAGTGGCCAGACAGGGCTTCCTTGACAACTACTGTCTCAGTTCTACCCATTTGTCATACTTTCGTTTCGAGAATGCACAGATAAGCGTGAAAAATCATGGGAAGGAAACTATGTACACAGACCAAATGATCATTTCTTCAGGAATTCAGAATAGTTTATTTTTCCTCCCGTGAATTTGAGACATCATTGGTGTGTCATGTCTTGTGTGATCCCCTTTTGCATGCCTCTTCCTCCAAGAATTGGCAACTTTAACAATATTTACATTTGTATAGCCCCTCAATTTTCAAAGTATTTTCATCCTATCTGTTGAGCTTCAGACAGAGCCCTGGATCTTGAGGAAAAGAGTAGCTGGCGAGCCTGTTTGAGACACGCAGGCTCCTCGGGTCTGCCCGGCAAGGAGCTGGACGGGGAGCTCCTTCCAGCTCAGCCTCCCCCGGGTCTACAACCGTCTTCCACTTGGAGAAAAGGAAGGGTCAGAACCCAGCTTTCCCGAAACCAAAGGAAGGGGGTGCTGGTGGTGGCTCTCTGAGCTTTTCTCTTCCTATGAGAACACTCAAACCACTGGACCCCAAGTTCAGAGAGCCTGGCACCCAGGACTGCTTATCACAGCCCAATTTGCTCCCAGGCTTTCCATCTGAGAATGAAAAGCAACAAAATGGGGTGGAGGGAGTAGTTGGCAAGTCCGTTCTCTGAGACACCAGGGAACACGCAGGAGAACGCTGTGGCCTTCTCCTGCCAGAATATCCCCTATCTGTCCGGGGGATAATCCCCGGCCACCCACCCGTAACGTTTATTCTTTAATCAGCTGGTTTTCAAACTTTAGCAAGCATCAGAGTCACGTGGAGGGTTCATTACAACATTGCTGGGCTCTACCCCCCAGTTTCTGATTCAGTAGGTCTGGGGCAGAGCCCAAGAAGACAACCCAATAAATGTCCCCAGTCTGGAGCCTGCACTCTGAGAACTACTGTTTTAATCCACACCATATATGTTTGCAGACTCGGTCCGGCACGGGTACTGCTCAAGCCCAGGACGGAACCCACCTTTTACGAATGGTTCATTCTACCAATGAGGATGAAGAAGCAGAGATTAGGTGACCTGTCCACGATCACATTAGCAGTCATTTGCTATAGTCTGAAGTAGGCACAAGGTCTTCTGATTGCTGGTCACAGATAGGACTATTCTAAGGCTATTGGTCTTTTATAACTTTCCTTAATATCAGAGAGGGACATTCCCAGTTGTTATTGGGGAAATGCCTAAGAGTTGACACCCAGGCTGGCCCTTGAGTCCGTAACTGTGAAAGTTATCCCCTCATGGCTATTTTATGGCCAAGGTCCCAGTTTGTTTGTTTTAACCTTTACTCCTCCAGCAACCTAACAGTGTCTCCTATAGTGTAGATGTTCAATAAATACACGCTTACTAGAATTTTTTGCTGAGCAGGATCTAAGAAAATAACAAAAGTAAAAGAACTCTCCCTATTTTTATCCATGATGCATTTATAAATGATAGAGAAAATCGCCCTTCAGTGTACCTAAGAACATCCAGGTATTTCGGTTTGGTAAAGCTGATGAAATGCAATAAACCAGAAATGGGTTGGCTTTAATAATGGGGATTTATTAGCTTACAATTTACAGTTCTCACACCAAGAAAATGTCCAACTCAAGGCATCAAGAGGATGATGCCTGACTCTGGAGACAGCATGCTGGCATCTGGGACACCTCTGTTTTATGGCAAGGAACATACATGGCTGATGCCTGCTGGTCCTTCTCACCCAGATTTCATTTCTGGTTTCAGTAGCTTCCCCTCTGCTCCTCTGGGAGCTCTCTCTATGAGCGTCTCTTAATTTCATCTCGTAGCTTCTTTGTTGCTTTTATATTCCTATCAAGGACTCCAGTAAGGGGATTGATTAAGACCCACCTTAAACGGGGTGGGTCACATCTCAACTGAAACAACCCAATCAAAAGTTCCTGCCTCCAATAAATGTGCACCCACAGGGATGGATAAAAGGACACGGCCTGTGCTGGTTTGAAAGGAAGCATGTCCCCTAAGAAAAGCCATGTTTTAATATAAATCCCATTTCATAAAGGTAGAATAATCCCTATTCAATACTGTATATTTGAAACTGTAATGAGATCATCTCCCTGGTTGATGTGATTTAGTCAAGAGTGGTTGTTAAGCTGGATTAGGTGACGACATGGCTACCTAATGAGAGAGCAGAGAATGCTGCAGCACCATAAAGCAGAGGGTCCACCAGCCAGCGACCTTTGGAGATGAAGAAGGAAAACGCCTCCTGGGGAGCTTCATGAAACCAGAAGCCAGGAGTGTAAGCCAGCAGATAATGCCGTATTCCCCATGTGCCCTTCCAGCTGAGAGAGAAGCCCTGACTGTGTTCGCCATGTGCCTTCTCATTGAGAGAGAAACCCTGAACTTCATCAGCCTTCTTGAACCAAAGTATCTTTCCCTGGATGCCTATGATTGGACATTTCTATAGACTTGTTTTAATTGGGACATTTTCTCGGCCTTAGAAGTGTAAACCAGCAACTTATTAAATTCCCCTTTTAAAGGCCATTCCATTTCTGGTATATTGCATTCTGGCAGCTAGCAAACTAGAACATGGCCTCTTCTGGGTATGTACAGCTTCAAACCACCACAGCAGGCAGAAACAAGAACATCCAGGATATAACATTTAGAAACATATACTAAATTTCAGCTCTCTAGAATTACATCCAAATGCTGTTGGGTTCCAGTGATAATGGATTTCAACCCAATTTGATAACATTAAAAAAATAAAATGTTTACTCTGAGCAAAGAACTCTGCTGAGACTGTAAATGAGATCTGGCCTCTGACTTAGAGGAATTTATCATCTAGTGGGAAGAAGCAGAATGAGTCTAAATAACTGCAGTATTCCACCAAATGGGATGGGATATCTGCTAAAACTGAGGCCCACGAGCAGGCAGAGAAGGTAGGGAGGGAAGATTGAAATGGATTTTCACGTAGGAGGAGTAGTGAAGGATTTGTGGAAGAAGTGGCATCTGAACTGAGCCTCTAAAGGGTAGCAGGATCTTGCCTCATAGAGATAAAGAGGAAGAATCTTCCAGGCAGAGAAAAACACCTGGGATAAGTCACAGGTAGATGCAGAGCATGTTTGGGGAGCAGCTACTTTTCCAGTGAGGAGGTAAGAGCAGTTGAAAGGACATTTTAGGAGCTGACAAGAGCCAGAGTGGGTTTGCGTCTTTTGTAGTTAACCTGGTTTGGGATCTGGTTGCATGTACTGCACCTGTGACCCTGGCAAATCAAGACCCTCTCTGGACTTCAGTTTTCCCATCCGTGAGAGGGGAGGGGAGGGTAGAAGCCGGTTAAACCTATCCAGCCCTAACATTCTATGATTCTGAAGTTTTTATTTACCATCTGTTGTAAAATTCTGAATGACTTAGGTCACCTGCTCATCTTGGGGTCGCAGAGTAAAATACGAGGCAACTGAAGGACGATTTGAGCTGGCCATGGTTGGGGGCCAGGAGGGAAATGAGAAAATACTTGAGTTGGAACATATTCAAACCTGCCTCATTTAGAATTTATTTCAGCTACATTAGCTTTTCAACCTTGGCTGGTTTGCAACACAGAAAATTAATCTTGCTGAGTTTACAAACTTGGGGGAAGAGAAGCACATTTCCAGCTCTGAGAATGTGGTAGGTTACTTAGGTTACTTCTTCCAAACGCAAGGGCTTGCACCCAGGGCAGGGATTTCGTGACTGTAACTGGAAATCTCAGGGAACAGATGATTCATCTAGTACCTCATTTAGACCGGAAAGCAAATGAATCCCACCATCAGGCTTTATCTCCAAACGCTTTGTGAAGCCTAGGGGAGCTGGAGGAACCCTCCGCCTGAGCCACGCGTGGGATGGGCTGGTCCAGCATCAGCTGCAAAAGACCAAATTCTGCCTTTTGTCTTCCCTGGGGGGGGGGGGGGTCGGAAGGATGTGGAAAACAATGCTCTGGCCATGGAGAAGATTCAAGTGAATAAAAGTGAATCACATGGGCTCCAGGAAACACCAGGAGTTCTGTAAATGGAATGAGGCAGGAGGAGTGGGGGTGGAGTGGGACGAGCTGGCGGGGAAGATGGAAGCTGGGGGGAGAGTGATAGTCTAGACAGACGCCAGTGAAGGCATACCCCAGAAAGCATCCTGCTGCCCTGGGTTTCCAAAAGGGTCTCCTGAGGGCCGATTTTCTGTGGGGTGCCTCAGGGATGTGTTTTTCCTAAGCAGCCCTTAGCGATTCCCTCAGCGCCCCTATCCATCACTTGCAGTGTCATCTGCATAGAAATGTGGAGATGGTAACCAGCTATTCCCTCTGAGCCTGGAGGCTACATGTGCAAGAGCCACCGGCAGGAGCCAGAAGGTGGATTGCTGCCCTGGGTAGGAGAGGAAGGGGCTGGGGCCTCTGAGGCGGTGGCAGGCCCTTGGGGCAATTCCTGGCCACTCGGGTAGCTTCTGGGCCCTGGGGCATGGGACTTAAGCTGGATTCTCTCTTGATTCCTTCTGTTTCTTGAATTAATATTTTTAGCATCCGTATAGCTCTCCATTTATTTGGGTCTTCTTTTGTATTTCCAAATGAAGTCTTTCTTTTACCTTCCTTATTAAGGACATTTTCAAACATACAAAATTTGAGATAGTATGATGAACCTATAACCAAGAAATCAGAATTTAAGGGATGGTTTTTATTACTGAATCATTATATAGATATTATATTCCTTTTTGCTTTCTGGTATATTGGGGTAGATAAGGGAGATTCCTGAAATCTCTAAATCCTGCTGCTTGATCTCTGATAATGGTTGTACAGCCCTTACCTTCTGCCCTGTGGTTATAAAATCCTTGTTGACTAACCTTCATTTGTACCCTGTTATCCAGTTTTTCAACTTCAGAGTCTTATAATGACTAAAGACAGCCCCTAATATTTATTCATGAAGGTCCTGGGTCAGCCCAGAGCCAACCCACCCAAACTCTTAAGTTATCCTGATGACCAGGCCTGGCTGTAACCATCGTGGGCCCACCTGCCATGCGCAGTGGCTCAGACTGTAACCTACAGGTCACTGAGACCCCAGGCCACCATATCTTTCCTACATTCTGTGACTGAGCATGTCCTCAGTCTGTGCTTGTTCAATACTCAGACCACCTCTAATCACATCACCTGGAGCCACTGTGCTCATTATCCTAAACCTGCCTGTCTTTTCTCTAATAAAACTATCCAAATTACTGCAGTTTGGGGAGACAGATTTGGGGCTGCTAGATCATCTGCTCTCCTACCACACACCTAGGAATAAACTCTTTATCTCTTTAAACTCTGAGGTCGCAGGAATTGGTTATTGAGAGCATCGAGCAAAAGAATCCACGCCTTTGCTTAGTAACAAACCTCGTTGCCTGCCTTAAACATTATCAATATTTTACCAAATTTGTTTCACTTATTTCTCCTTCACTTTATTTTCCTAGAGTATATTAAAGTGAATCCCAAATATCCTATCATTTCTTCTGTAAAAACTTCAGAATATATTTCTAGCAGAGAAGGACTGTTTAAAACATAACAATACTAGTATAATAGTTAACAAAATTAGTAATTCTTTATATCATATAATGACCAATGTTCCAATTTCTCCAGTTATCTAAAATGTCCTTTTTGACATTGGTTTTGAGTTTGGATCAAAACAAGATCCACATGTAACACACACTTGTTCCTCGAATTTTTTTCCTGCCATTTATTTGTTGAAAAAATTGGGTCATAGGTTCTGCCAAACTTCCCATATTCTGGATTTGGTTTATTGCACCCTTGGGTGCCTGTCAAAGTATTCCTTCATTTCTCCTATTTCCTGCAATCCTGTAAAACCAATGTTTAGCTCTAGAGAATTGATGAGATTTAGGTTAAATTGTGGAGAAGAATACTTCATGGGCATTGTGCACACCTCTTATGACATTGCATGAGAAGGCACACAGTGTATCATTTCTCATTTTTACTGGTGTTGAGGTAGATCAGTACACTCAAGTGTCATCAACCTGATCCATCCATTACAACGTTCTCCAACAGCCATTCATTTAATGCTCTTAACAGTCATGGATGATTTATGCCTAGATCCATTACTCATTAGAGATTGCAAATGGTGATGTTCCATCATTTTTTCTTCTCTTCAGTAACTATTTCATTACCCTAAATTACAGTTTATACTGGAAATGCAAGAAAAATCCTTTACTGTTATTTATCAATTTCAGAATAATGGGTTGGTACCCTAATAACCTCCGAAGGTGACGAATGATTTTGGGGAGGGGGGAAGATTTGTATATATTTGATACACTTCAATCCGATGCAGAAATTCTTTTCTTTATCAGTTTAGCCCACTTGGAAAGCAGGATCCCCTTCCAGTTGGCTCCTTTATCCTTGTGGCATTTACCTATAACAGTATGTCACAGGATCACCTTATACTTTCACTAGCTCAAATCTGGAAGGATCCATTTTTCTAAGGTGTCCCAGTCCTTTCAATGGAGAAATCGTGTTTAGAACGCACCTCTGGGCAGAAGGGTCTCTTTGCTACTAGATTGCAATGTCTGTTGTCTTTTCAGCATAAACAAAGTTAGGAAATATATTGTTTTAAAAAAGAAAAACTGTGTTCCTATTGATAGTACCAATTCAAATTTATGATTATAGGGTTTTGACTTAATTTATTTAATTTCATGTTTATATCTTGCTTACTCTATGTGAAAAACTTGTTTCATATAATATTGTTAATACTTATTAGCTCTAGTTTACAACAATCTATAATAGCTTCAAAATAACAGTAAAACTTTTCAATGTAGGTTAAGATTCTTTGCTGTTCCTCCATGGAGGAAGAAAATCTTTTATATCTCTAAGGAAATTAATTATAGTTTCTTTCACATTGATGCTTTCTTTCATCCCCTTTATTATTTCTATTCTCACTTTAGAGGCTGTCGTAAATCTTTGGTGAACCTTGGCTATCCATTCAAATGTAAGAGATGCAAAAACACCCAGATCACTAAGAGGTGTAGGGCCACTGAAATGATTATAAAATCAAAGAAAAGCAAAAATTCTGTAATCTCAACTTTGATTAGGAAATAGCTTCATGAATTCTTTTTCTTCCTTTTATTCAATAAAGTAAATGAATAATACATATTTCATTGCTGTGTCCCTTCAAAAGTTCTCAATTACAACTCAGTAGTAATAAGCACCCAAATTGTGGTTTCTAAATACCACTCTCCTTAAGAGAGCCAGGAAACTCTAGAATACATGCCTGATTCCAGGTCTCTGGGCAGGAAATTACAACATGAGCCCTGGATACACCTTTCTGTGCCAAAGGAAAACAGGTAGCCCTTTCAGAACAATTGGGGTCACATCAAAAGGACATGAGAACAAATCCTTAACAAAATACTAGCAAATAGAATTCAACAACACGTTAAAAGAATTATTCATCATAACCAAGTGGGATTTATCCCAGGTATGCAAGGATGGTTCAACATAAGAAAATCAATGAATTTAATACACCATGTTTACAGAATGAAGGAGGAAAAAAACACATGATCATATCAATTGATACACACATACACACACGCATGCACACAAATCCACTTGACAAAATCCGGCATCCTTTCATGATAAAACACTTTGAAGAATAGGAATAGAAGAAAGCTTCCTCAGCGTGATACAGGGCATATATGAAAAATCCGCAGCTAACATCACACCTAATGGTGAAAGACTGGAAGCTTTCCCTCTAAAATCAGGAATAAGACAAGGATGCCCACTGTCACCACTGCATTTCAACATTGTACTGGACATTCATGTCATAGCAGTTAGGCAAGGAAAAGGAATACAAGGCATTCAAATTGGAAAGGACAAAGTAAAACTTTTCCTATTTGCAGATGACATGATCCTATATACAGAAAATCCTGAAAAGCCCACAACAAAGCTACCAGAGCAAAAAAAAATGAGTTCAGCAAAGTGGCAGAGTATAAGATCATCACTCAAAAATCAGTAGTTTTTCTTTGCACTCATAATGAAGAATATAAAGAGTAAATCAAGAAAAGAATTCCCTTTTCAATAGCACACAAAGAATCAAATATCTTGGATTAAATCATCCAAGGACGTAAAAGATTAGTACATGCAAAAATACAAAACTTTGCTAAAAATGGAATCAAAGAAGACCTAAATAAATGGAAGGACATCCCATGTTCATGGATTGAAGACTAAATAGTTAAATTGTCAATTCTACTCAAAGAGATTTACAAATTCAACATAATCCCAATAAAAATTCCTGCCTTTACTGTATGTACAGTGTTTCATTCAGAGTAATTAAATAGTCGATGAGACAAGTCCTCTGTATAATAATTCCAATTAGTAAATACAGAAGGAATGATGGAATTAGAAAATCATCACTTTGCAACCCCAAAATGAAATTGCAGGTTAAGGTAACAATTGTCAGTGTCTGTTAAGGCAATGAGGCTTAGGGCTGACAGAGAACAGTATGAGAAAAGAGGAAACGTCTATCATCTAACTCACTGATCAATCTTGGCCCCATTAAAAATGGAATGGACTTTTAGAAAATAAAAGATACTTAAGGGATATAGCTAAATGCAACACTGTATCTCATTTGGTTCCTGATTTGAACAAATCTACTATAACACACATTTTTGAGACAATGAAGGGAATTGAATATAGAGTAGGTATTCAATTATATAAAGGAATTATTTAAAATTGTATTGTCTGTCATAATGGCATGCTAGCTATAATTTTAAAAAAAGTTTTTATTAGTAAAAGATGCATCATAAAGTATTTACAGGTGAATTGATATGATGTCTGGGATTGCTTTAAAATATTCCAGAAAATAAAGGAAGGATGTGGAAGATGAAGGCAAGTAGATTAAAATAAAGGATGGGAAACCTTGATAATTGTTGAAACTGGGGAATAGGTCCATATGAGTTCATTGTTCACTATTTTTCTACTTCTAAGTTGTAAAGTTTTTCTCATGAAAGGTTTTCAAAAATAAAGAAAAAGAGATTCTTAGTGAAAATAAAAATTATCTCCAAATAAGCATAGTCAGAAATCATTAAGGGGGAGTGGACGGGTAGTTCAGTGGTAGAATTCTCACCTGCCATGCAGGAGACCCGGGTTTGATTCCCAGTCTATGCACTCCCTGTGCGCCCCCCGAAAAAAAATCATTAGGAAAAAAATATTTGGTAAACAGAATAAAAAACAAGAGGAAATTCAACCTTTCCAGAAAATTTAAATGGGAAAAGACCTGACTAATTACCCAATCTCTCTGTAAGATCCATTTCTATTAACACTACCAATTTCCTAGAATCTAAGCTACTCTTCAATACAATCTTGGTAAAAAAAAAAAAAAAAACACAGACAAATTCCAATTTTTCTGACTTTTTCTAGGATCATCTCCGATGCCTCTGTATTTGTAATGACATCACCACCTGGTGAGATTTCCTCATGACTAATATGACCGATAGGGTTTTGGCTTGTGTTACATGGTTATGTATTAGATTTACTTTCCCTGAAGTCACTACAGGAGGCACCTGGACTGCATAAATAAGCTCGGTGAGAATCGCATTACAGGCTGCAGCACCGCTCGTTCCTCCGGAGTTGCACTGGTCCTCCACCCACGGCCCCAGGCTGGGGGCCCAGCTCCCCCTAAGGCCATTACCTCCCATCTGCGTCTTATGGTGACTCTAAGCAAAAATGAATTTTCAGTTCCTGAAAACTAACCCACTTCACTACCCAGCTCACAACTAGCCTGATTCAAAAATTCAAACTCTCCGAGTACAGTCTTCTCCTTCTCTGCAGAAGCAAAGGCTGAGAGGAAACAAATGAGCCTTGTGCTCTGCCCTCAAGGTCAACAGACTGAATGTGGCCTTGTGTGAGTGGGAACGTACAGGACGTGACCTCATGCACGTCCACTGGGATTTGCCAAGGACCAGAGTTTCACTAATGACCAATGTTTCTCCTTTTAGAAAGGAGCTCTTCCTTTGACTATTGAAATTATTCTACTATCCTGGTACTTTTACCTTCTCCTCGGCCTCAGCCATGGATCTTATTCTACCTGATGTGCATTTTTTTCTCTTCCTTTCTCTTTTCCTCCTCTCCTTTTCTCTCCTCTCTTCTTCTTTCCCTTTCCCCTGTTTCCTTTCCTCTTCTCCCCTTTTCTCCCCCTTGTTCCTTCTCCATCCCTCTTGCATATATGACCTCAATTACCAATTATAGGTGGATACATTTAAACCCTTCTATATCACTAATTAATCCCCTATGTCCCTAATAACCACCCAAGTTCCAATCCTGCACCTACAATTGATTGCTAGATTTTTATGTTTGCCAATCCCACTATCGCGTACAAAACAAAACTTATAACCTCCCTTTCTCTTTATAGAGATTACTCCTCACTGTTTCTTTGACTTTTTGAATGATACTTCCAAATCTCCAAGCCATTCAGACTGGAACCTTGCAGTCATCTCGTCTTCTCTCCTTAACTCCCCTCTTTAGCCAGGCAACAAATGCTGCCCCTCAGCCTTTGAGAAGCACCTCTGAGAAGCTAGGGTGCTCATGTCCACCCTACTTCTCCATGTCCATATCACCATGGTGGTCAGAGCCTTGTTGGTCTGAATTCTAATGTGCCCCTTATCCTATCTTCCCTCTATTCCTTTTCTCCTTGGGTCTCCTGGGCTCTCTACCACCCCAGGTGGTTCTCACTTGAATACTACTTGGCTCATGTGATGCACAAAATCTCCTGTGAATATCTAATTAAACCTTCTCTGCAAGAATGCACATTTCTTAGGCTGGCATGGGGAAGTCTGCATGAGTTCTATCCAAGCTGTCTGCCCTTCTCTCCATCCAGGACGGTTTCCTCCTGTTCTACGTATAATCACATTTCCTGCCCAAACCTTTCCTTGTGTTCTCATCCCTGTTTAGGGTCCATGCTGCCTCCTTTCCACCTATCCATGGGTAACCTACCCATTCTCCTGAGTCCCTGTGAAGGCTTACCTCCTTCAGAAAAGATTGCATGGAATGACTGGAGATATGGTTTTGCTTTAAAGTAATCCACAGGGCAGTGGGAACCCTTTAGGAGGTATAAATGAGACAAGACTGACTAGATGTTGATGAATTAGGTATGTAGGGATTCATTACCTTATTCTCTCTACTTTTATATATGTCTGAAATCTTCCATGATAGAAAGTTTAAAATCAAAAGTAAAATAACAGAACCAGAGGTGTGGTCATGGAACACTGTTTCTTCTACCAGTGACTCATCAGCGATTGCCAGCAGAATGGCCTGTTGCTCTTGGGAAAGAAGAGTCTGTTGGCTGCATAATTTCCACCATGCCCCATGTACGGATGCTGCCTGAAACATAGTGAGCCATGGGCCTTCCACAGTGTTTGCCGAAGGAATTTTCTGAATAAAAGGATGATCTGCAAGTCATGGTAGGTCTTAGAACAGCCGGCCAATACATTCTGTAAGAGAAGAATCTGGGCACATTTCTCTTGGGTTCTAAACTTATACACAGTGCACTGCAAAAGTACAGATAAAGGCATCAGACTGCTCATCCGTTCCAAAAGCTGTTGTTGTGCAACCAGTGCCCCACAGGAGGATAAAACAGGTAACGCGGTGGTCTCTGCTCTCTGGAGCTGATAAGCTAGTGGAGGTGGAAACAAGAAAGCCCATGGTCCAGAGGAGCAGAAATGAGGTACCTAGTGTCAGGGGAGTACAGGAGAGGCCAAGGAAGCCTTCCCAGAGCAAACACCAGGGGGACGGATGGGAGCTGGTCTTCTGAAAAGGGAAGAGAAAGCTGTTCCAAGCAGACAAAATGGTACAGAGAAGAGAAGGAACAAGTGAAATATGTCTCCTAAGGGTTGGTCATGGAATAAAGGGGCTGGGTGGAGTGGTTATGAAGTATTAAGAGATAAGACTGGGAGAAAAGGCAGGAGCTAGATCCTGTAGACTCTTTAGACCATTTTAAGAAGTGTGAGCTATATTTAAGGGAAAATTTTGAAAGTTTTGAAGCAGTCAGATTGACACGATCAGATTTTACATTTTAGAAAGATCATGCTGGCTAAAGTACAGAGAACTGATAGGAGGATGAGGGAGTGGAACTTGGAGGAAAGGAAGAAGAGTTCAAAAGCTGTTATAAGAGCTCGAAAATGATGGTGACCTGATAGAGAGGAGAGATGGAGAAATTTTAGACAAAATTAGGAATTCTAATTGACTTTCATGAGTAATTGGTTGTGTGGGCCAGGGAAGGGGAAGAGTTCAGATGACTCCCAAGTTTCTAGAATAAGCAATGGGTGGTTAGTGAGGATCCCGCTGTAAAATGTAAAGGGAGGAAAAAAGTGGGTTTGGATTTGTATGGGACTTACTTGCAATGTGCAGAAGAGGACAGAACAGTGGCCTGAAAATGAAGAGACCAGGCTCTAGTTTTTAGTTGTTGTTCTGATTGCTTTTCTAAATTTCTTTGATCATATATAAGTCTTTACACTTCTTTAGTTCATTGTCTCTGTTCACTGAGGTTGATATGTTTGAATACTTCACTTTTTGTTATTGTGGGCTCATTTTTGTGGCTGAGATTTCCTGTTCGATTCCCCTGCTGCATGTATTTGCATGGCCTGGTTGGGGAAAGAGGAAAAGAGTGACTTGCGCCATTGTGAGTTTCACTTTTGTCTGCTTTCAGAAAGAGGAAGGACAGGATGTGTCATCTGGCATGGTACCTTCATGCCTGGTGTTTGGATGTTGGTAACTCACCTTTCTTATAAGGTCATCAGCCACCTGCTGTCCTGTCCCTGACCTGATCTGGTCTGGAGCAGACACCCCATCATTGCTTCCTGGCTGCTACTGCTGGGGTATCTATACTCTGTCTGTTGTCCCAGCTCCCTTTCTGCTCTATGTGTATTCAGCTTCCAGGTAAAATCCCTTTAGTCTAACCCTACCTTTCTTAGCAGCCTCATATGCATGTGGACTACAGATTTTCTTTTCAATTCAATCTCCTCAATCTGAATGCTTTAAGTTATTTTAAATCAAATTCATAATCTAGTTTTTAAGCACAACTATTCGCAGGAATTTGGAGGAAAGTACAGCCTGTACTTGGTCAACCAATTTGGAATGAGTATCGGTTCTGGTTAGACTAGCCAGGTATCTCAAAAGCCTACTCTCTTAAGGGACACCAAACAGTCAAAGCCATCTTGAAAAAGAAAAACAGAAGGACAACAACTCATGATTTTAAAACTTATTACAAAGCCACAACAATCAAAACAGGATGGTACTGGCATAAGGATAGACATATAGAGCAAGGGAATTGAACTGAGTTCAGAGATAAACCTTCACATCTATGACCAACTGATTTTGGACAAGGCTGCGAAGTCCATTCAATTGGGAAAGGACAGACTTCAACAGATGGTGCTGGGAAAACTGGATATCCATCTATAAAAGAAAGTTGGATCCCTTCCTCACACCATATGCAAAAATCAACTGAAAATGGATCAAAGACCTAAATATAAGAACCAGAGCCATAAAACTCCTATAAGAAAACATAGGAAAACATCTTCAATAACTTCTGTTAGGAAATGGTTACTTAGACCGTACAGCAAAAGCATAAGCAATAAAAGAAAAAAATAAATAAGTAGGACCTCATTAAAATTAAAAACTTTCATGCATTAAAGGACTTTATTATGAAGGTAAAAAGACAACCTACAGAATGGGAGAAATTATCTGGAAACCACATATCCAGTAAGGTTTCAATATCCAGAATATATAAAGAAATCCTACAACTCAATGATAAAAAGACAAACAACCCAATTTAAAAATGAGCAAAAGACTTGACTACACATTTCTTCAAAGAAGATATACAAATGGCTAAAAAGCACATGAAATGATGCTCAACATCATTAGCTATTAGGATAATAGGGTGGCCACGGTGGCTCAGTGGCAGAATTCTTGCCTGCCATGCCAGAGACATGGGTTCACTTCCTGGTGCCTGCCCATGCTAAAAAAAACATCACACAAGATACTATTTCACAACCACTGGAGTGCCTGCTATTTAAAAAACAGAAAGTAGCAACTGTTGGAGATGATGTGGAGAAGTAGGAACATCTGTTCATTGTTTGTGTGAATGTAAAATGGTTCAACCACAGTGGAAGACAGTTTGATGATTTTTCAAAAAATTAAGTGTAGAATTACCATATCACCCAACAATTCCACTTCTATGTATAACCCCAAAAGCTGAAAGCAGGGACTCAAACAGATATTTGCACACTGATATTCACAGTGGCATTATTCACAATTACCAAAAGATGGAAGGAAGCAAGGTCTATCAACAGATGAGTGGATAAAGAAAATGTCATATATATATATATATCTTATTGATGTATAGACATATAGGCAATGGAATATTATTAAGCCCTGAAAAGGAATGATGCTCGGATGCATGCTACAACATGGATGAAACTTGAAGACATCATATTGAGTGAAAGAAGCCAGACCCCAAAAGACAAATATTGTATGGTAGCACTGATACAAAATAATTAGAATAAGCACATTCATAGACTAGAACACAGATTTCCAGGGGCCAGGCTGGCAAGAGGGAATGGGAGTTAATACTTAATTGGTACAGAGTTTCTATTTGGGTTGATTCTAAAGTTTTGGATAGTAGCTGTGAATGTAATTAACACTGTGAATGTAATTAACACTGTGAATGTAATTAACAACCCTGAATTATATATTAAAATGTGGCTAAAATGGGAAATTAGGTTGTATACATGTTACCAGAATAAAAACTTTTTAAAAGCTATAGGACTACATAACACAACTGTGAACTATAATGTAAACCATGGACTATAGTTAGTGCAACTATAATAATATTCTTTTATCAATTGTAACAAATATACCATACTAATGCAAATGTTAATAATAGGTGGTGTATATGAGACATCTGTATTTTCTGCATGATTTTTCTGTAAACCTATAACTACTCTAATAAAAAAGGGAAAAGTAAAAAGAAAAGCCAACCCACTGATGGTCACTGGAATTAATGCCTATTCTCTTATCTTTGTTGTACGTGAAATAAGAAGGCATAAAGTTTGGTTAGGAGGAAGGGGCAATTTATCTTCATAAAGCCAATTTCTTGGTAATGCCTGAGTGGGAAGTTAGAAGTTTGCATCTATTTTTTGGTCATTGGGAAAAGGGTCAATAAAAATTACTGGATATCAGAGAAGTACCTGTTTTTCTTTTGGATTTAGAATTATTTGATTCCAAAATGACTGAATTTCAAGCTCCATCCTCTGCCAGGCCTGTCCCCTCTGGGCTGAGTCGTAGCAGAATGTCTTATTCCAGGAAATGGGAATTTATGGACACCTAAATACCATCCAGCTGAGGACAAGGAAGCGTTGAGAAGGAGCCAGTGAGGTGAACAAGTTTAGGGCTATAGCTGGGGAAAAAGAGCCTCCATGGGGGAGAGGGTCAACCTGAAGGACTAAGGCACCCATGTGGAGAATGAAGGGTTCTGGCATTCTTCTTGGCCTTGGTGGTGAGATTTGGGCCTTAATCCCCTGGGAAGAGGCCACCCCCCGCCCCTTTCATGGAGAAGGGAGATCATTGCAAAGACTCTGAGCAAGGAAACGGTGAAGGGTTTTTTTTGTTTTTTGGTTTTTTTTAGAAGGGTTTCACTCTACTCATATACATTGTAAACAGGATTATAATTACTTTCAAGATCACTTCCTTTCAAGAAGCTGTACAAAAAGAGTCAGGACCACTTAACCATTTCCTAAAATTTGAAATTTAGACTTACACAGGTGTGATGGGTGGGTGACTATGCAGGAAAGGGTTAACCATGGAGCTTAAGCTTCAGAGCCTTCCAGGGCCCTGCCTGCTTGCTCACCTGGTCATAGGTTTTGGTAAGATGTCTAATTGCGAAATAAGAGCAATGTCTCTTTCCCCACTGGCTTTCTCCCATTGTCTTGCCTCCATACCATGCAGCATCGAATGGCCAAGGGTATTTTGGGATCTGGCTAAAGGGTAGTTAAACTGAGGATACATTTAGTTTAAGTTTAGTGTGATATATTGTGGTGGCTTTAAGCTGTATGTACCCCAGAAAAAACATGTTCTTAAATCTAATCCATTCCTGTGGGTATAAAGCCAGTGTAAGTAGGATCTTTCGATGAGATTGCTTCAATGAAGCAGTGACACACTCATTCAGGATGGGTTTCCTCGTGATGATCCTCTGCCAGAGTCCCTCCCAAATCGAATGAATACAGACAGAAAAAAACCACACAAGTAGGACTCTGAAATCAATGGCACTCAGGAAGAAAAGGGAGAGACAGGCAGACACAGCTTGTGCCTTACCTGGCAGATGAACCCAGGACCACTGGGAGCCGATTTGGGGGAAGGAAGAATCACCTTGATGAGGCCTTGATCTGGATGTTTTCCTGATCTGAAACAGTAAGCTAATAAATTTCCACTGTTTAAGCCACCCCATTTCATGTTATATGCTCTAAGCAGCCTAGATAAGTAAAACATATAATATAAAACATATATATATATATTTACACACGCAGTTTGGAGGTGCTTCTGGGTAGAGTTAGGTTATTTCTAGTTGTTTGTTTGAACATAGGAATGGCTTCCAAGAATGCTCTTTTCTAAAAAAAGTTGAGATGTAATTCACATACCATGAAATTTATCATTTTAAATATACAACATAGTGGTTTTTAATATATTCACAAGGTTGTGCAATCATACCACTATGTAACTAGAATATTTTCATCACTCAAAAAAGGAGCCTATTAGCTATCATTCCTTGTTCTTCCCTTCCCTGGCTCCTATCTCCTAATCCCCTCCCCATATACTTTCTGTCTGTATGGATTTGCCATTCAGGATATTTCATAAAAGTGAAATACAACACATGGCCTTTTGGGTCTGGCTTCTTTTGCTCAGCACAATGTTTATAGTGGTCACCCATGAATCAACACTTCATTCCTATTATGGTTAAATAATATTCTATTTTGTTTATCTGTTCATCTGTTGACAGACGTTTGGGTTGTTTCCAAGAATGTTCTTCCTTCCTAATATACCCATTTAACAGAAATCATAGCATACTATAAACATGGCCCACCGTGCCCAATACCAGAAGCAGGAGGGTGGTAGAAGAGAAACAAGGTTTGAAATACAGGAAGCCAGAACCTACCAAGCTAGAAGAAAGACAAAATTATCTAGCTATCCTTTCAATAGAAAATTATGTTACAAAATTTTGGAAAAATAAATTATCAAAATATTTGCAGCAAAAAATGGAGAAAAGCATTAGAGAGTTCTGTCAGGAAGTTAGGTGTTTAAAATACCTTGTTTTTCTGGATTCTGGGATATTTTTGGTACTTGTAAACATTTTTCAAAATGTTTAACTTGTGATTTACTGTCTCACTCTAAATAAATTGTTCTAGTTTGCTAGCTGCTGGAATGCAATATACCAGAAACAGAATGGCTTTTAAAAAGGGAATTTAATAAGTTGCTAGTTTATAGTTCTAAGGCCGAGAAAATGTCCCAATTAAACAAGTCTGTAGAAATGTCCAATAACAGGCATCCAGGGAAAGACATCTTGATTCAAGAAGGCCAATGAAGTTCAGGGTTTCTCTCTCAAGTGAGAAGGCACATGGCGAACATAGTCAGGGCTTCTCTCTCAGCTGGAAGGGCACATGGCGAATACAGCGTCATCTGTTAGCTTTCTCTTCTGGCTTCTGGTTTCATGAAGCTCCCCGGGGGGCATTTTCCTACTTCATCTCTAAAGGCCGCTGGCTCGGGGACTCTCTGCGTCATGGTGCTGCAGAATTCTCTGCTCTCTCCAAATCTCCTTCGCTCTCCAAAAAGTTTCCTCTTTTATAGTACTCCAGAAATTTATCAAGACCCACCCAAATGGGTGGAGACATGTCATCACCTAATCCAGCTTAACAACCATTCTTAATTAAATCACAACTCCAGGGAGATGATCTGATTACAGTTCAAAACATACAGTATTGAATAGGGATTATTCTGCCTCTATGAAATGGGATTTTGATTAAAACATGGCTTTTCTAGGGGACACACATCATTTCAAACCAGCACATAAATACTTTAAAATCTGCTGTTATATTTATAATTTGCATCTTTTCTTGAAGAGAGCTCCCAAATCATACAAATTGCAAGCCCCTCAAAATCAGGATCCACTCTGCCATAGGACAATACTTTCAAACAACTTTCTTTTTCAGACCACTTCAGAGGGCCTCAAGAGCTTGTGTGAGGGATTTCCTCTTACAGATTATACAGTTAGCTGCTCATTTTGTTGTTTCCACACTTTTCTCATCCACTCTTCTCTTTCTCTGTTCAGGAAAACTTTCAGGAGAAATTCTCTTATGCTACACCCTCATTAAATGTGCAATGCCTTGAAAAATTGCTGTGGTTGACTGAATATTGCCCAGCAAATATTGCCTCTCTTCGCTCCCCTTCTGTTTGAGTAGAGTCTACTTCGCCACCCTTCTGACATTGGGCTTGGTCATATGACTTGCTTTGGCAGATGGAATGTAGACAGAGGAGACCAAGTGACAGCTCCTAACAGAGGATTCAGGGGGCTTGGCATGTCTGTCCCATTAGAAGTCAATGCTCTAATAGCTGGTGGTCCTCCAGCCCAGGTCCTGGAAGAAAACATGTGGAGAAGACCCCTGCATCCTATATCCGATATGCATGAACGCCTGAAGAGCCTCTGCTGGTGACCTACAGACCAACAGTTGAAATAAAGACTTGTTATTCCTATCCACTGAGACCTGGGTGTTGTCTGAAACAGTAGCATGCAGCAGGAGCTGACTAATGCAGCTGCATATTCCTATTCTGAGCTCAGGAGACAGCTGAGCTTGGTCCCAAAGCTCAAACATCCAAGATGTCTGACAGTCAATCCTCAATACAGCATCACCTTTCTGGTTCCTACTTTAGCATGCTTCCATCTTTCACCAAAATCCATTTCTGGGTAAAGGTCATATTTCTTTTCACCCACCCCAGCCCCGCCCAGCCCCTTCAGCTATAATTTTAGCTGCACATCATTTCACTGTTCCTACTCCCTATAATAGTACTTTTGCCACTTCAGTTAAATTTCTTCCAGGTACAGCTCACTACCCTTTTTCCCAATCCTCTGATCTCTAGCTTCAATTTGGCAATTCACTAGAAAGTCTGGAATATGTGGTTGCTCTTTTATCAAGAAGTTGCACTTTGGGGAATTTAACCTCAAGGAATAATCACACAAATATATAAAAATGTATGCACAAGGATGCAAAATATAAGAAATAACCTAAATGCCCAAATATACGGAATTGGCTAAATAATTTAAGGTACATCAATATAAGGGAATATGCCCTCCAAAACCATTAAAACTAATACAGTAAAATGTGCTTATTGGAAGAGAGGATTACCAAACAGAATGCACAATATGAATGCATTTTGTGAACAAGAACCAAAGTATGCATATATCTAGAAGGATATACGCCAATTATTTATACTGGTTATACCTCGTTGTTAGAATTATAGGTGATTTTTAATTTATTTCATTTTACATGTGCTTTGGGTTTCTTCTTTCATATCCTTAATCATATTTCCTAATAGTCTACATAGAGTATGTTTTACTTTCGTAACAAAAATTCAACAATAAAATGTATTTTATTTTTGACTCTCACATGTTCGAGATGAATTAAGAGTACCTCTTACCAAAGACCTAGGCATGTGCTATCTATCTTTTTGGGAAAAGGGTGAGTCCAATTCCATCGTACCCATCTAAAAGTAGTGACACCAAAGACACAGAATCATTTGGTCAAAGGAGAGACATCCTGAGATGTAAGCTCAGTCCCATTCAGGTGTCGGGGTGGTCAGCCAAAGCACAACTCCCGCAGGTTCTGATGAAAAGCCGTTTCATTCCCACAGAACAGAGACAGAGCAACGTCAGCTTCACACATTGGCACTGGCTCCTGTGGCCAGCGGGTCTCAACCTGTGGCCGATGCAGGAGATGTTCTCTTCGCAGCACCCCTCTTGATTTTGTATGCCGTTGTGGAGAAATTCCGCCCCCTCCCGCCAGGGACAGACACACCACCGGTGCGTGGGGGCAATGTAAACATGCCCACCAGCGTCAGCTATCCCAGGGAATGTTCACACGTGTCCGGGCAATGGGGGAAGGGACGTACCAGCAGGCCCCTTATCTGCTACAGATTGTGTTTTATCCCGCCTGGCTGGCACATCTGGTCCTGGACACAGGATGTATTTGTGAGTCCTGGGAAATGTGGCAGGCTGTGCTAGACCTGCCCTCTACTACATCAGTAAAATGACAAATATAAAATACAGGGAAAGATATATAATAGCAAAATATTTTAAGAGAAAATGGTTAAATAGCCTGACAAGCTTAAAAAAAAAAATTCCCTAAGAGTAAAACTGTGCTTTTTGTCTAAGCAAAGGAGGTCAAAAATGGCAGTAGAGAACGGAACTGGACTTGTCCACAGCAGGAACTTCTCGCAGGGTGGGCGACCTACAGGAAAGCAGCATCTTCTGGCCCAGCCGTTACGTGGTGGAACCCATGACCTGCGGAACCCGTGACCTGCGGCTCCCTGGAGCCCCTCTCACCTGTGGGGAGAGTTGATGGTGCACAGCCGTTGCCAGCTCTGCATTCAGTGACATCAGGTTGGTAGCTTGAAATCAAATCAGCTAAGGTGGGAATATTTAAACCATAAAAATCTCCAAATGCTACTAATCAAGGTTCCTTTCCTCAGAGAACCCGCTGTTGAACCTTTACCTTATCCCTGGGACAAACACAGTTACCTTTCAGGGGAAAATCCAGGGAACATTAAGTGGTCTTGGCAGAAGGCTTAACATTATACGTGTCCGTGCCCCACGACTCTGACGCAGCAGTGCCTGGACTCCGCATAAGCCCACTTCACCAGGAACCAGCTTGTGATGCCCAGGAAGGAAGCCCCAGAGGAACTCTTAGAGCAGGCCTGGACACGGAGTACATCTGCAAGGAGAAGCAAAAGGACAGATGAAAACATGACTCCTGCCATGTACAGGGTATGTCACCCCCGAGCACAAAGAGAAACGTGAACTGTCTCTTTGGGCAAAGAAGGAAGCCAGGAAGGATCGAAAAGAGCCCTCAACGGCACCGGAACCTGTAGAAGAGCAGCTTTAACTTCCTTTGCACTTTTTTTTCTCCTACATCTGCAGCTCTGTCTTGAGTAGGCTTGTATAGGATTTTTTGTTACTTAAAAAAAAAAAGGAAAAAAGAAAAATTCTCTGGGAAAACAGCTCAACTTTCAAAGTAATTAAAATAATTCCACATCAGATGATTCCAAGCCATCAACGCTTCCTACAATTATCATAAATTCTCACAAGCTTAGCTACTTCCCTCCCTCCCCCGGCCCTCCAGTGTTAAAGCAGGCTCAGCAAACTTCCTTCTTGCGATTGGATTCCAGTAGGCAGAGGGCAAGGGGATGAGGGTGTGACAGAGTGACCAGGTGGCCCCACCAAAATAACCTCCTCCTTTCTTGTCCACTTGACATTCTTGTCATGCTCTTAGGCTGGTATCTTTAAGTCTTACATCACTGTGTGACTGCTGCTGCTGTCTACCCTTCGTTCTCTTTGTGGGACGTCTGCCTTTAAGACACTTAATTTAATAGCTATAATATATGGAGAGAAATATGAAAGAATCTTTTGATCCTAATGAGTATTTTAAAAAGACTGAATATGTCTATACTTTGATTACAAATAACGGCTTCAATGTTTCCATTATAAAAGTATCTGTGCAAGGGGGTGGTACAGGGTGGGGGGATAGCTCAGTGGGAGAATTCTCGCCTCCCATGCAGGAGGCCCAGGCTCAATTCCTGGTCCATGCACATCCCCAAAAACAAACAAACAAAAAATTCAACATGGCACTGCAATAATGGGATACTCACATGGAAAAATAATGAAACGTGACCCTGCCATACAGCATACAAAAAGAAAAGTATCCTTGCATATGAAATTTAAAATTCATGGAAGCATGGAAAATAACAGTAATTACCCAGAGATCCGTCATGGGGCCACAGTCACTCTCACCATTGTGGTTGGATTCTTCCTTCCATCTATTTCTGTGTGCATGCCTGTTTTTATTCATCGCAGAGCACAACATGCATACTGTCAGCCTTGAGACCAAAACTATTTATTTGGTCCACACAATATATTTTTAATTTGTTACATTTTAACAGGTGAAAAATAAGTCATTTCACATTAAGTCCAGATTTAAGACTTTTCTTGAAATTTTGAACCTGCATTCCTAAATGGGGTGGGGGAACTGACAAGGGGCTCCCACCCTTAGATGGGACATGCATCTGCCAATTTGCCATTATTCAAATCTGGCTGTTTTTATTTGATGCAATTTTATGATAAGCTATTTTCTCTAACCAATATATCACAAACTTTCTCATTTATTTTCCCCAGATTATACCACGGTATCTAACAATAAAACACATCAACTGTATAAAAACATAAAGGGGAAAGTCACTATGATTTGCAATATTTTCTTCCAGTTTTTCTATGCAAATATCCTTTCTAATGGTGAGGATCACACTGTACATGCAATTTTGCATACAGCCCTTTTCATCTTTCACTATATAATACATAATCTACTCATTGAGTATATGCAAAATAGGTAACTCAGTCTTTTCCTCATGTTTGCACATTTAGGTTATCTTTTTTATATCATAATTTAGTCATGACTATCTCTGTGCTGAAAGCTTTATTCTTCATTAGGATCCTTCTTTTAGGATATAGTTCTAGACATGGCATATGCAATTGAAAGATACAAATAGTTTTAAGGCTTTTGTTGTATGTTGACAAACTATATCCCAATGAGGCTACAGCGTTCTAATTTACACACCACCTGCATTGTATAAGTGTTTCATGGCAGACTAAACAGCATATACTATTTCATTTACTTATATTATTATTATTTTTTTTTTGCATGGGCTGGCACCGGAATCAAACCCAGGTCTCCGGCATAGCAGGCAAAAACTCTGCCAGTGAGCCACTGCGGCCCACCCCAGTATAAACTATTATATATATCTATATTCTTTTATTTATGTACATTTGTTTATTTATAAATTCATTGCTGATTTGATATAGAAACATGGTACCTCCTAGTTTTAGTTTGCATTCTTCTCATCACCAAGAACCCAACTTCAGCTTTGAAAAGAGCAGAACACAAAGGACAGGGAATCCCTAACTCAAAAGGACAGCCATGACGATGGACGAGGAGGCAAGCGTCGGAGGCCGAAACCCAGAACCCTCCCCATGAGGGAGATCCAGGTGCTGAGACACTGAGGAAAAGGCCACCAGAGTCAGCCCTGCAAAATCTAGGGAGGTTCAAACAACCTATAGTCCAGACTCATGGCCAATGAAGCTCCAAACAGTCAACTCTGCAGGATACACATTTTCCATTTTCAGACCCAAAGTCTTAATGAGGCCTGAAGTGTGGGATGCCACAGGCAATTTCTCTGTTCCCTATCAGGGCTGCCCCTTTAGCTTTCCCAATTCATCCTACTACCATAAAATTCCTTTTGAAAAAGAATTTGTTCAGAACCCACTGTCCTGAATACAACTCATTTATTCAACTCAGAAGAGTGAAACCAATCTAGAAACTGAGAACCAAAAACCTGACTGTGGGACTGAATTAAAACCACCCAAGGCAGGAGAAGTGAACATGGCCAAAGAGACTCCAAGCCAAGGAAACGGGGGAGGCGGCAAGTGCTCCCTGACTGTAGCTGTTTATTATTAATGTGGAATCAAAAACCTTTTCATATATTTTTTTCTATGAACATTTCATGAAGCCCAAGTATAAAGCGGAAAAGGAAATAGGAAAATAGGAAACCTCATCTCAATAAATGAGCATACTTAGTTACAGGTATCTGAAGTCATATATGAAGGGAGCTCCTTTTTAGACTGAATTTAAAATTTATTTCATCAGAGCTGTTTTTATTAGTTTCCATCTCTGGGCTTTAGGATTTCATGCTTTGATTCTACTTCCTAGGAAACTGAGAGTGGGGAAAGTAGAAGTTATAGTTTGCTAGCTCATGAATTATTAACATAAGTATTTTTCTCTATGTCAAAGTTAGCAAATTTAGCCAAATCCAGCCCACTGCCTGCTTTTGTACAGCCTGTAATTTAAGGATGGTTTTTGGATTTTTAAGAGGAAAAAAATCAAAAGGAAAATAATATTTTGTTACATGAAAATTATACGAAATTCAAATTTCAGTGTCCATACTACAACTGTACGGGAACACAGCCATGCCTATCCATTTACATATCGTCTATGGCTGTTTTTGTGCTACCAAGGCAGGGTTGAGTCGTTGGGACAGAAACTGTATAGCCTGCAAAACCTAAAATATTTATTCTCTGTCTCTTGACCAAAGAAGTTTGCTGACCCATGCTCTAGTCCATTTGGAGACAAAGCCTTGCACCAGTTTAACACTCTCCCCATGGAGTCCTGTCCGTCGTGGAAGATACAGGAGATTCCTACGTGGAACTTGAAATCACATATTGAGCTTATCTTGGTTAAATCTGTAGTGCTGATAAATCAGGAAGAACAAGGGGAATGTTGTTCATGGGATGTCAGAAAAAGAATGAAAAGTGAACTTGATGATTAAGCTGAAGAAGGGACTTGGAAACTGAAACGAAATGCTACAGGTACAAAATGAGGAAAGTCTGAGAGTGAGTAGGGTGGTTTGAACTATATATCCAGAAAAATATGTTCTTAAATATAATCCATTCCTGTGGGCATAAGCTTACTGTGAGTAGGCCCTTTTGATGAGGTAACTTCAGCTAAAATGTGTCCCAGTTAGATCAGGACTTAATCCTATTACTGCATGAATGAAATTCAGAGAGAGAGAGAGAGAGAGAAACAAGAAACTGAAGTCAACTAAACCAGGAAGAGAAGGGAGAGACTAGCAGACTCAGCCATATGCCGTGTGCCAGAGGAACCGTAGATTGCTGGTAGATGGTCTTTGGGGGAAAAAACATCACCTTGACGATGCCTTGATTTGGACATTTTCCAGGCCTCAAAACTATGAGCAAATAAATTCCCACTGTTTAAACTGAATCACTGCATGGTATTTGCTTAAGCAGCCTAGGAAAGTACAATGGAAAGCACGGCATTACATCCTGATGGATGCTCTCAAATTGCGGCATTAATTAGTAATCCCACCAACTGCAGAGAAGCAAACACCAGCAAGCCCTAGCAGCAAGGAGAACAACACTTCACTCTAGAGCAGAGATGGAACTTGTTGGTTCTTTCGCTCCCCTCGCAAAATACTCAGGAAAGCCTTGTTGACTCATTTTGAGAGTTGATAAAACCGAGTCGTTCCATATGATGGCATCTGGATTCTGGAGTCCTATGTTCTAAAAAAATTTTTATAATGGGGCTGAAGGCCCTAAGAAGATGATTATAAGTAAGAAATGGATGCATGCAAAATGACAAAGGAGCAGCCGTGTTTAAACTGGGAAATGAAGGAGGAGCACTTTGACACTGTGGGGCAAGAACTGGACGTGAAGCCGAAGCCTTAGTCTTTACGTCTGGCCTTGCCACTTACTAGCCAAGCACTTCGACCTCCTAGGCCTGCTTATCCAAGTTTCCTTTTCTAGGAAACAGAGATCATTTCTCCCCAAATGATTACTGAAGGAATTAAATGAGATGATTAAGCTGTAAAGCCCTATATGGTTGTGAGATGTTATTAAATGAGGGTCCTCGGCTACTGAAGGGTTGTCCCATACCCTTGTGGGGCTTCTGCCCTACACAAAGGGTCGCAGCCGAGGAGGCCAAGAGGCGCCTGCCAAACTCTGTCTCTGACTGACCCAGGCTGAATTCATCAGGAAGACAGCACCTTTTCCCTCACACTGAAGCATTAGCTGCTTGTCACAATACGTATCCACCGAAAGAGAGGTCTTTTCTCATTTATTCTCACAAAGATGCTGTACACGCTTTAAATATTTGTTTATATAGGAGTGTTGTAATTGAGGGGATTATGCTACATACTTGTTTTCCACGAACTTGCAGCAAAACAGAGCTCACAAGGTAACAAGAAGCTCTTTTTGATGTGCAGAACTCAACCATTAGACTAGACCACTATCCACCTCCACAAAATCTTTTAAAACAAAGTAAAAAAATCTTCGAGGTATCTGCCACCTAAATATCCATCTGAGACTCCTAGCTCTCTAATTCTGCCACTATCCTGAGATGAAAAGACTCCAAGTCTTTTGAAGTGGCTTCCCTATACTTCACTCACCAGGAAATGAAATTCTTTGTCTTAGATTGTTTTTTATCAAACATCAAATTGGACTTCTTTACTGATGGGATTGTGGTATTAACATGGAAAGAGAAAAACAACAGGAAATATTTGAAACTTGTTGAGTTCTTATCTTGTCTTACATCTTATGAATATACCTTATTTACAAAATGTTTCTGATGTTTATTAATTAACCTAGCAATTTTTTAGCCTAATCCATTAAAAAAAAAGTTTCCTGTATGGTGCTGTGTCATCTGCATTAGCAAGAGACAGAGCTTGACAGTGAGTGATGCGACCTGTAAGAAGCGGCAGCAGGAAGTCTGCTCTGAGCCAGGAGTTGAAAGCAAACATGTGAACTATTGGCCTGAGTCAGATGCAATTTTCAATGATCCCAGAAAGCCAGTGTCTCTTCTACTTTTGGAAATCCTGTAGAAATTTAAGCTGAACATTTCTGGGTTGAAATAATGGCTTCCCTCTCAGGAACAATTTATTCAGAGAACTCTTTGCTTTTCAAAGAGTAAATGATCTTGTTAGCTATCTAACTTGACACCATGGAGGAGCATCTGGTTTTCTCAGCATTTGCAAACAGCCCGCAAATAAACACTGCTTAAAAGGCATTCAGTGACTGAGGGACGCTCACTCTTTTAATATGGTATAGTTTACATTATAAATGCATATTGCACAATGTTGCATATTATACAATTTCCTGTTAACCCTTATAATAGCTCTGTGAGACAGAAAATATGATCCCTGCTCAAAGAATAAGTGAACTAGAGGACAGGGCTACTGATTTAGAACACACAGAGCAAATGGCAAAAAAGATGGAAAATTTTGAATAAGATCTCAGGGAAATGATGTCCAAAACAAATCACATAGATGTAAGAATCGCTGGTGTCCAGAAGGAGAAGAGAAGAGTAAAGGGCTAGGATACATTGGGGGAAAACTTCCCAACCCTTATAAAGGACATAGATATGCAAATCAAAGAAGGCCAATGACCTCCAAATAGAATACATTCAAATAGGCCTTCCCCAAGACATATACCAGTCAGTCTGTCAAATGTTGGAGAGAAGCAGAAAACCCTGGAAGCAGCAAGAGAAAAACCACTACATACCAGGGAAATCACATAAAACTGAGTTCAGACCACTCAGCTGGCACCATGGAGGCGAGAAGGCAGTGGTATGATATATTAAAGATCCTGAAAGAGAAAGACTTCCAGCCAAGAATTCTGTACCCAGCCAAACTGTCCTTCAAAACTGAGGGAGAGATGAAAATTTTCATAGACAAACAAATTCTGAAAGAATTTGTCAACAAGAGACTGGCCCTACAAGAAATACTAAAGGGAGCTCTGCTGACTGAAAAAAGACAGGAGAGGGAGGTTTGGAGGAGGGTATAGAATTGAAGAGTACCACTAAGGGTAATTTAAAGGATAAAAAGAGAAAGAGGGAAAAGAATATACAGATCTGACAAATTAAATCCAAAGAGTAAGATGATGAATTCAAGAAATGCCTTAATTCTCACAAGCAATGGGGACAACCAAATCAATAAGCAGAGCCCTCGATCAGGTTTGCCCCTATGAAACTTATTCCTGCAAAGGATAGGCTAAGCCTACTTAAAATTAGACCTAAAAGTCACCCCCCTGAGAACCTCTTTTGTTGTTCAGATGTGGCCTCTCTCTCTAAGCCAACTCGGCAAGTGAACTCACTGTCCTCCCCCTACATGAGACATGACTCCTAGGGGTGCAAATCTCCCTGGCAACATGGGGTAGAAAGCCTGGGATAAGCCAGGACCCAGCATCAAGGGATTGAGAAAACCTTCTTGACCAAAAGGGGGAGGAGAGAAATGAGACAAAATAAAGTGTCAGTGGCTGAGAGATTTCACACAGACTTGAGAGGTTATCCTGGAGGTTATTCTTATGCATTATATAGATATCCCTTTTTAGTCTATGGTGTATTGGAGTGGCTGGAGGGAAGTACCTGAAACTGTTGGGCTGTGTTCCAGTAGCCTTGTTTCTTGAAGATGATTGTATAATGATATAACATTTACAATGTGACTGTGTGACTGTGAAAACCTTGTGTCTGGTGCTCCTTATATCTAAGGTATGGACAGATGAGTAAAAAATATGAATTAAAATAAATAAATAAATAATGGGGACAAAGTGTAAAATAAATTGGGTAGATGGAAACACTAGTGGTCAATGAAAGGGAGGGGCAAAGTATATGGTATGTATGAGTTTTTTCTTTTTATTTCCTTTCCTGGAGTGATGCAAATGTTCTAAAAAAAGTGATCCTGGTGATGAATACAAAACTATGTGATGATATTGTGAGCCATCAATTGCACACCATGTATAGTTTGGGTGTGAAGATTTCTTAATTTTTTTTTAAAAGAAACACCTTTATAGCAATAACTTTGAATGTTAATGGGTTAAACTTACCAATTAAAAGATACACATTGGCAGAATGGATTAAGAAATATAACCCAGCTACATTCTTCCTACAAAAGAGTCATCTTAGACATAAGGATACAAATAGGTTGAAAGTGAAAGGATGGAAAAAGATGTTCCATGCGAGCTGTAACCAAAAAAAAAGCAGGAGTAGCTATACTAGTATCAGACAAAATAGACTTTAAATGTAAAGACATCATAAGAAACAAAGAAGAACACTATATATTAATAAAAGGGACAATTCACCAAGAAGAAATAACAATCATAAATGTTTATGCTCCCAATCAAGGAGCTCCAAAGTACATGAGACAGACATTGGCAAAACTGAAGGGAGCAATAGATGTTTCAACAATAATAGTAGGAGACTTCAATACACCACTCTCCTCTATAGATAGAATGACCAGACAGAAGACCAACAAGGAAATAGAGAAGTTAAACAACTTGATAAATGAATTAGATCTAATAGGCATATATAGATCATTACACCCGAAAACACCATCATTCTCTAGTGCTCATGGAACATTCTCCATGATAGATCATATGCTGGAGCACAACACAGCCCTTTATATATTTAAAAACACTGAAATTATTCAAAACACTTTCTCTGATAACAATGGAGTGAAACTGGAAATCAATAACCACCAAAGCACAAGAACTTTCACATATGTATGGGGATTAAATAACACACTCCTAAACAACCAGTGGGTCAAAAGAAGAAATTGTTAAAGCATTCCTTTGCTTTTATTGCAGAGTATATTCCACTGTATAAAATATACCATCATTTATTAGTCCATTCATCAGTTGAAAGATATGGGTGACTTCCAGCTTTTTTGGTGATTATAAATAGGGTTCCAATTAACATTCAAAAAATATTTTCAGGGGCTTTCTGAGTAGAACACAGGATAAATTTGGAAGATCTTAACTGCTTTTAATTTTCTTCATTTCCCTGGATTTACCTGCTCTCTTGGGGCTATTTTCCCACTATCATCAGCCAAATAAAAACCCTCATGCATTTGGGGCATGGGGGAAAAATGATACTGAATGCTCTGGGCTGTGTTTAAAACAGGAAAACATCAACAGTATTGCAGCAATACCAGGGCAAAGAATCGGGGGAGGGACAAGAGTTAGGGAGAGGTTAGGATTTTCTACTTGGTGAGGGTGTGTTTATTGGCTATCTTTTCTTGGGAACAACGAAATTATCTAAAACTGAGAGTGTTGGTGGACTGTTGACTTTGGACATTACGTATGAGGACCTGTAGATAGAGGTGGCTGAAAGATGCATTGACTGAGAAGTAGATTGGTGAACAATGACATAAACATATGATCGAACCCGGTGCTGCTACAAAAATGAATGAAGTTGTGAGGCATGCAATGATGTGAACGAAACTGTGGGACAGGTGGTGAGGTAAAATAGCCAGAAACAAAAGAGCAAATACTGTATGATCTCATTTAGAAATACTTATAAGTAAACTGGGGCCTAGAGTGTAAGCTCTTATAGCAGTCACATTTAGCCTGGAGTGATAGTTGCTATTTCTGGATTTTGAAAGGCTGTTTTATATATGTATAACTTGGTATTTAGAGATAAGAATGAAACTGATTGGGTCAGGATGCAGGGAATTCAGAATTCAGAATATAGGTAAGGAAGATATTGCCTGTATTTTAGAACTTTCACCTACTCTTTGAGACTGAAGGAAGGAAATTTTACTATGTCCAGAACCTAAATTTTCTGTAGCACATAATCTAACTCAACCTGTCTGGATAGATTATTTAAACAATCCAAACACAGGGAGCCCAGAATAAGAATGAGGGCCTTTAATCCTGTATACTTAATGTAATGCCTGGATATATCCCAGATTATATTAAGCAGATAATCAAAAGCACTGGCAAAGTCCCTTGAGAGATGGGTGAAAAACTGTGGAACTATTAAATGTTACCACTGGGGAAACCACAGATACTGCCAAACTTTGGGGACTTCTGAATCATTATACTGATATTTCTGTTGGTCTCCAGTGTCTTGAAACAGGTAGAAGAAAAGAACAGAAAATTGTGGAACCGTAACCCATACCAAACTTTAAAATCTGTTTAAATGTACTTGGAAATTTATTGCTTTTTTGTATATATGCTATATTTTGCAATTTTTAAAAAGTTTAAAAAAATGAAATTAAATTTAAAACCCTTCATACAAACTGAGTGCCTGCCCTTGAGAAGTTTACAATTGAGTAATGGAAGCTGAGTATACATATCAAAGCAGAAAACACAATCCAAGGATAACCCAGTGTAAGCATAACCCATTGCCTCAGGACAGCTGCGGCCCTACTGCACACACACCCTTACCTTACTGGGTGCTGAATGCAAGGCGCCCGTCTCACTCAAGCAGGTGGAGGAACGCCCAAGATGCACGCTCGTGGCTGCGGCCTGGTGCGGGCTCCTGAAGCACCAATGAGGACGGTGTGCGGCTCTGAGCGCCTGGTTTCAGGCCCCCGGTTCCACCCGCTGCTCCCCCTGCCTGGCTTTGACCCACAGCCGCGGCTGCTCACAGGCGCCTGCTGGGGTCCCCTCCCAAGTGCTGAGAACATGCCTTCCTCGGCCTCAGCATACAAAGGAGGGACTGACTCGTTCAAAGAATTGGCATTGCGCATCTGTGGTGGTCAGCACTGGTGTCCACCTGGCTAGGTGGTGGCACCCAGTTGCCTGGCCAGGCGAACAGCGGCCTGAGGGTTGCTGTAGGGGTAGCGCATGGCTGGTTGATGAATCCAAAGGCCAGTGTATTCAATCGTCAGCCAGTTGATTGCAGCTGTGACTGATTCATCCGTGCTTCACTAAGGCCACATCTCCTGCAAATGAGATGACCCAACCAGCTGAAGACTTTTAAGGCAGAAGAGAGACTTTTCACTGTTTCTTCAGCCTGAGCCTCTCCTGTGGGGTTTCGTCAAGACCCTTCATCAGCCTGCCCTGTGGATTTGGGGGGCTCTTCCATTCCCGCGATTGCATGAGACAGCTTTGAGTCTCATATTTGCAGATCTCTCCTGTTGGTTCTCTTTCTCTGGAGAACCTAACAGCATCTATTGTGTGAGGGGCACTGTGCTAGCACTGAGGGTAGAGACCCACAAGGTGAGTTCCTCTTCTCACGGAGTGTACGTTTCTAGTGGGGGAGAGACCTGAACAGGCACAAGCTCACAGTCACGTGCACTCCCCACAGAACTAATTACAGAGTAAAGAGTGCTATAAAGGGGGAATGAGTAGTTTAGTGGAAATGATTGGGCTGGCAATATGTACAGGAGAAAGGTATTTTAGATGAGGTACCTATTTTAGATGAGGGGCTTAGATCAGATTCATTGAGGAGATGACATTCCAGCTGAGCCATGGATCCTGAGAAGGAGCAACCCTGATGAGAAGGAAGAGAAGAGGGAGGTCCCTGATGGTGTCTGAGCCCTGAGAGCAGCTCTTTCCTCCGTGAGCGCTCACAGCTCCTTCCTCCCAAGATGCGCATACGGCCGGTGGCTACTGTCAAAGAATATCTCCAGCACATTCAGTTAAAGTCCTCACAGGAAATTTACTGTACCTGAGAACACAGTGATTAGATAATTATCAACAAACAAAAAGCAGCATTTAACAGAGATTCAGGAAGAAGAAAACCTCCTAAGGCAGCTGGGAACAGTGAACCTTCTTACATTGTTTAGATCATTGAAGTCACTGGCAGCTAGCAAAGAAGACAGCCTGCAAATTTGCCCTTGATTAGGCTTGCTGAAGTCATTAAAATAATTTTATTTAGTTTCTATGGATTCGTCAAAATAAATTTGAGGGTTTGGTTAAGGAGTAAATGAGATAGTTCTTCTATTTAACACCACCATCTTGTTAGGCCACGTCTGTTTTTTCTTAATATTTTCTTAATATTTCTCTATTAATTAGGAAAAACAAAGTTTCAAGGATTTGGTTTGGTCAGTTTTAGTTAACCAAATTATAATTTCTTCCTTCTTGATTCATTAATCGATTTGTCTTTTTAGATTTATTTACCCAGGATGCATTAAATATTATCAGACTATATCTGGGCTGGTCAGTAAATGGTCTAGAGCAATTCTATTATTTGGGACTATTTTAACCAACAAATGTATACAAGTCTGTTGTCCCAACTAAATTTTTAATTGTTTTGCTTGATATTTAGGCCACTGCCAGAAATAAATTATTGATCACGTTTTATTTCAGGAATCCTTGTGTAAACCAATGAAATCACTATACTAGACTATTCTTGGTAAATTACTATGTTATGCTCTTAAAAAGCTGTGAGCAGATGAAAAAATGGCTTTGAATACTTGGAAACACTAGATTACCTGTCCAAAGAAAAGATCACATTTTGGTGTAAGGACAGGAAGTACATGTCATTATTCAAAACGAATAGATATAAGGACAGCCAGTACTCTTAGTGCTATTTACTAGGATTAGATATGAATAACTCTCTGATCTTAATTGGTCTATTGTGGAGGACAAATCCCTGGGACGGTTAAAAAAAATCATGCATGACTTCTGCCTGGCTTTATGAGAAAATAATTTAGCCATAATTTGCATAATTAGCCACATGTCCTTTTATTTTCTGCTATCCTTGAATTCCTTTCAAGCTCTAAGAAATATCAGTAACGGCAGCTAATTTCTGGGGCCCTAGAATCCAGTGAAAGCACGGAGATGTGTAAAGGTTAAACTATATATTCTAGAGAGTTTTGAAGCTGTACATCAAACTCGATATTAGGTTCTGCTTTTCTAACAAGTGCCCGGTGAGGCCCTTGCTGCTCCTTTGTGGCTCACGCTTTGGGTAGCAAGTCTTTGCGGTAGCTTCTTGCACATCAGGCTGTGATTCTTCCCCACACATATCCTTTGGGCATGACAGTCCGCTGTTAAATAGCAGTTGGTTGATGGTCAAAGTTTTCGGAGGCTGTTGAAATTCTCAAGATTAGAGAGGGGATGAACTGTAAAAATTTCTATAATGCAGAGGTGGGTCTAGGCAAAGGGTTACTGAGAACTGAGGCATTGCCGTAGAGTCATCGTACTGAACGTCTTTAGAAACAAAATTCATACAAATAAAAGAGCTATTCGGTGTAGCAAATGAGGAAACTTTACTACTCGTACTAGTCCAAGAGAATATGTATGTATGTGTGTATGTATTTAAAAAAAAAGAAGGAAAGAAAGACTGGCAATCACAGCAATTCTTTGAAAAGGACAAATTCAGAAGTTTAGAAGATTTTATGGGAAAGGAAGCAGTTATGAAAAGAACATAACTTTTCATAGGATTAACACTGAAGGGAAAAAAGTGAACAAGGAAGCGGCAAACAATCAAACCTCAGGTACAATTGCAAGTCCTTTGACTAATCCTGGATCTTCATCTAAAGTCATTGAAAAAAAACTGTCAATATCTGATGTCATCTTAGAATCCAGCAGGTATTGGAAAGGAAGCTTCCAGAAACTGTTTCTGGAGGCCGTTTGGTGTGATATAGGATCTGATATACAGGGGTGCAAGTTGTGGAATCCAAGTTGAGGACTCTAAGTCTGTGTACTGGGAAGCACATTTCTGTGAATATGTCCTGAAATTTAAGAGCAGTGTTTGTGGATAAGAGGGCCTGACATGGCTGTTTTCTGTGGCTTTAGGGCTGACTTTCATTGGTGTCTCTTTGGATACGTTTGGCTTCCTAAAGCTGAATCGTCTTAACGTGAAGCCGGTGAGTTTCCTTGTGGAGTTGCAGTTCACCTGAGTTGGGCTATGACTGCATGTAAACCCAGTCATCCCTGACAAGACCAGAATGTTACAAACGGGATCCCTCAGAGGAGGAGTCAAGTCTCCTCTCATGGTCTTTTTGTAAAAATTTTATACAGTGAGAACTTACAGGAATTCAACATGTCCCACGAAATTTGAGAAGTAGGACAGTTTTAATTACAAGATACCATTAGCTCACTTGATCTTCTTACAGCTTCAGAAATGATGTGTCAATGACATATTTCTTTAAATAGTTTAATTGTAAGGTGAGGGACTTTTTAAAAATCAGCCAGTTTTTCCTGGACTGTAATAATTATAGACATGGCTAGATTGTTCATATACTGAGTCTGTCAGGTAAAATTTTTTCTACCCATATTTTTGTAAAAAAAAAAAAAAAAAACTTGACCCAGATCCTGTAATTCAGTTAATTTTTTGGTCCTCAGGTATACAGTCTGGAGGTGAGGTCTGGAAAGACATTGTGTTAGTTTGCCAGCTGCCAGATGTATTATACCAGAATTGGAACAGCTTTTATAAAGGGAATTTAATAACTTACAAGTTTACAGTTCTAAGCCTATAAAAATGTCCAAACTAAGGCATCCAGGTAAAGATACCTTAATTCAAGGAAGGCCAATTGGTCAGGAATACCTCTGTCAGCTGGCTGTCACGTGGCTGGCATCCGCTGGTCCCTTGCTCCTGGGCTCTGTTGCTTTCATTTCAACCTCTGTTCCTGTGGGGGTTCCTCACTTTGCTTCTCTGGTGCTGGCTTTCATCTCTTGTCTTCCCTTTGACTCTCTCCAAGTTCTGGCTTGCTTAACATCTCATGGTGGCATTTGCTGGGCTCCAAGCATCTCCAAACATCCACTTCTCTGTTCTCCACATGTCAGCATCTGTGTCAGCACTGCTGTCTGTCAGCTCTGTCATTTTTGACTCTTATCAAGATGTTTCCTCTTTTAAAGGATTCCAGTAAACTAATCAGGACCCACCTGGAATGGGTAGTCACATCTCTATCTAATCAACAGATCATAACCACAATTGGGTGTGTCACATCTCCATGGTGATAATATAACCAAAATTTCCAACCTACAGTATTGAATCAGGATAAAAAGAAATAGCTGCCCCCACAAGACTGGATCAATACTAAAACATGGCTATTCTGGGGTGCATTATACTTTCAAACTGGCATAGACATCAAGAGGTATGATAAAACTTTGAAATAGTATCTTTTCTTTCCAGTGGGGTAAACTGCTACATTTGAATAAGTTCATTTTTTTCAAAAATCAAATTGAACAATTACCTTTTAATGGCGGTAACACCAGTAAGAGCTGTTTATTTTGTATAAAAGTTGGCTGATGTTCTTTCCTTTAAAATGGGCCTCTTTATTTACTGTTGAGATTATCTTTGGTTGTTGGACTGTCTCTTTATAAGGAGACATTAATTTCCTTTTTAAGATCTTTATTGAGGTGCCCAAAGAAATTAGAAAACCCCTTTGCTTCTTAACAAATATCAAAACAATGAACATCCCGAAAGGCATGTCTAGTTTCAGTGTAGGCATTAATTCTTATATCTCTGAAATTGGGGCATGCTCATCTGAGGAGAATAGAAATATTTATAATTATTTATAGAGTACAAAATATACATCAGTTATCCTTAAAACGTGAGCAATCCCCCAAAAATACATTATAGTTGTCACTACTACTGTATATCAGTCAAATCAGGGCAGGGCACGCTTCAAACGGCTCTGAGACGGTCGGGAGTTTCACGTGTCCTGGGCAGGGGAGGTCGAGTCACGGGTTTAGATGGAAGCGGCATTTAACCAGTGTAGGGAGCAAATGGCCACAGTGTGGGTGATAATCCATGGGCCTGGAGGGTGCTGTGGGTGGACCCCACTGGCAGCAGCTGAACAAGGATGAGCCTCAGATGAGGGGCTGAAGAAACATCCAGGTAGGCGATGAACTTAGGATAAATTCCTAGTTTTTTAAAAATAAACCTTAAAACATAACCTTGCCTATTATGTGCAAATCACAAGAAGGGTTTAATGTAGTTAGAAATGCTCAAAATGCGGGGTTACTGAAGCATTTGCTGAAGAAAGGAAAAGGCTCATTTGGCATCTGGAACCCCAAAGCAGGCACTGACACACTGACGTCAGTCACTTGGTCTGGTAGTTTGAAGTTATTGTGAACCCCAGAACTTGCCGTGTCCCTTTACCCACCCCCATGGGTACAGACCTATTGTAGGTGGGACCCTTTGATTAGGTTATTTCCATTAAGATGTGACCCACCTCATTCAATGGGGATCTTAATCCTTTTCCTGGAGTCATTTATAAGAGGATAAAACACATACAGAAACTAAGGGGTAAAATTAAGAGACGCTCACAGAGAGGCACCCAGTGAAGCTGAGAGACAAGGACACACCACAGAAGCTGGGAGAGGAAGACACTGAAGCCAGAGCTGGAAACAGTGAACTGGGAGGTGGCCATGTGGCTTGCTGTCTGGCAGAGGAGCTCAAGCTCACCCGGAACCGGTCTTCAGAGAAGGAATCATCTTGCTGATGCCTTAATTTGGCATTTTCACAGCCCTAAAACTATAAACTGTAAGCTAATAAATCCCCACTTTTAAAGGCCAACCCATTTCTAGTATATTGCATTTTATCAGCTTTAGCAAACTCAAACACTTGTATAATAGATCGAGGTAATTAAAATATGAAGAGCATGAAACAAACCTTATTATTTCAGTATCTCTCCTTTCATAAGTTGAGGTAATAAATCTTTTTTGCTATCCATAGGGCATCTGGGAAACCTCCAAATAGTTTATGTATAACAAATTTTTAATATTTTATATTTCAAGTTTGAGCATAAATTTAGGAAAGTCATTTAAAGAAGGCAGCATTGTGTAGTGCTTTAGGAATAATATTACAGCATCTGTAGGCTGGTTTGGTGTGGAGAATATCCACAGCCAAAGAAATCAGCTATGATAATATTGCAATGGTCTGGACTCGATATGATAAAGGCCTGAACAAGAATCTGTCATTGAAGATGGAAAGGAAAGGAAAGATGTGCAGCAGTGAATAAAGTGAGAATTGGCAGGACATAGTGACTGCCTGAGAAAGAAGGCACAGTAAAATCCCAAAATGACTTCCATGTTTTTATCCTGGGTCACTGGTAGAAAGAGGGGAACCCTGGACAAAAATGAGATGTGTGATGGAGGAGGTGAGGTATAAAAAGCAAGGGGAGAAGGCAGGCATGACCATGCGTGTGAGGGATAGGAGAAAGACACAAGGATGTTCCTACTGACGGATTCATTCATTCCACCTCACTCCACAATGGATCTGAAACCATTTATAAAATTATATTATACTGAATATAAATTGAAGGGATTGGTAGATGAGAAAAATAAGCCTAGGTAATATCAAATCCAGATGTGATATTAGCACAGGGATTTGCATATAGACTCAGTACTACATGTTACTAGAATTATGGTATAAATTTGACTCTAAATTTCCTAATGACCTTACCAGTAAAGGATTCCTAAAATAAAAATGAATCTGCTGTTCGGGTGAAGCTCAGCTTTTCATCACATTGAAACTTGAATATTTTCCTGTGTTCACAGAAAGACGACATGATATAATAGATGATGCACTCTCCATGCTTAATCCCTGCAGGGATTGGTGCTAGAGCAAAAGTTATTAGTATAGAATGTCATCAGCCTTTTGCTTCCTTGTTCTTTAAGGAGTATTTTAGCTTTTCTTATTCAGTTTTTTTCTTCCTCCATCACTTGAGGTCAATTTTGTCTTTACAGATCTTTTTTTTTTCTTTTTGCTGGGTTTTGTTTTGCATAATTGGGAGTAAGGGGAGGGAGATGGGAAGTCGATGTGGATGGGCTAAGGTGGGGGAGGGGCCCTTTGAATTTGGGGAGGAGAGGTTGTTTGGAGGCTCCAACAGGCACGAAGGAAATATCAGAACAGCTGTATGGTTTTAAGAAACATTCCTGTTGATTATGTGTGTATTTTGTAGTGTTTGAGAAATATTCGTCAGGGATTGCTGTATTTTGAAATCTTAGTTGCTGCTGGACTTTGCTGCTTGGATGCTGCCCACACTGGGCCTGGGGGACGGGGTTTATTCTGAACACAGGGGGCCTCCAGGTGGGCTGGGCCCAACAGTGCTGCGGGGGCCGGACTGACGTCAGCATGCAGCTATGAGACCAGGACCACAGCTGCTCCAAAGCGAAGGAACTGGGCCAAATTTAAGCCAGGGAGTTTCCCAGGGGCTCACAGGAGAAAAGAGGCTGTAAGAACTGTGGGGTATAAGGAAAGTGATTGTAGGAAACAAGCAAGATTGTTTTCTGGTAGGTCTATTTGTTATTTTTGACAGCCTTATTGAAGTAAAGTGGCATACAATAAGTTGCCCGTATTTAAAGTGTTCTATTTGGGAAGTTTTGACAAATGTGGGTGCCTGTGAAAACATCACCATAATCGAGAAATGAACTTACAGGTGAGATTTTAAGAAATATGGCTGTGGGCCATGTTTTGTTTGAGGAATTCGAGGACATAGTCTCCATGGTTTTGAAATTACTTTTTGGTTGCTGGATTACTTCCCTTTCTTAGACTAGGGCTCCGTTCACATCCCGGGCCCTGCTGCAGTAGCGGTACTTTGTAATAGAGAATTTAGATGGCTGTGTTTATCATAAGCATTTCTCTACCGAGAATATAAGTGTAACCTTAGGGCTGATGGGTGACTTGGGAGGGCAGGAGCGTGGTTTCCGGGGAGTCTGCGGGAGCTGGTGAAGCGCCCACCCTCCCGTGGGTGAGGACTGGATGCCTTTTAGCTGCATTCTTGCAGATGAGCTTTTCATAAATCTTGGGCCACAAAGAGTTGAAAGTTGTGATATTTAGCAAAAATTGGAGTGGAGATATTCTGGGTTGCTAGTTAGAAACATATTCATATGCTTTGGCAATCAACAGAGCCAAGGGTTAGATTATGATTCTCATTTAAATTACGAAGCCTGCCCAGGACAGTTGTTTGAATGGGTGGCAGCCCACTTCTGGGTGGCAGAAGCAAAATTATCCTCAGGAAATATTTCTGGATCTATTTTAATTTATAGATATATGGGTGATAAAGACTCCAGAACTCCAAAATTGTGGTACAGAACATAACTGTGATAATTTTACATCAGAAAAGTTTCAAAGAAGATAATATTAATTTCCAACAAAAATCAGAGAGAAATCTAAATAAAATTCCCATAGAGGTTTTTATTTTAAGCAGTGCATTTTTTCAGTGAGCACTCCAATATAAATTAATTGCAAATTATATCCCCTGGTTAAATTGTTTAGTTTGACCTGCTACATCAGGATGCTTTCAACTGCCAGTAAGAGAAACACTGACTCAACTGACCCAAACAGTAGAAGATTTATTATCCCGTACACCAAATACCCAAGGCTGGCCAGTTTGGTGACTAAAACAAATCACCAAAGACCCAGGGGCTTTCCATCTGGGTCATCCCACCTCCTTAGAGTATCAATCTCACCTTCCTTCCGGCTCTCCTCTCTGTCGCAAGATGGCTGCAGAAGTATCTCATCCTCACCCAAAACCACCAGTGGCAGTGAAGCCCTCTCCAGGTTGAACTTTTTAGGGTAATGTATACTGTGTCCTAGAAGCCTTTAGATGACTCCTCTTCACATCACTCTGGCCAGAATGGTGTCACTTGTCTATGCTGAGACCATTTCCAGAAAGACGAATTGTGCTGCCATGACAGAGACTTAAACCAGTCAGGACATAGCACTGAGCCACCAGGCGACAGCTGGCTCCTGAAACAAAATCAGCTTCTGCCAACATAGGAGAAGTGGCAGCAAGTACATCTGCCGTGCAGAATCATGGATATTATCTAATTGAAAAATAGAAACCTATGCCAAAAATGAATGAATGAATGGATTCATTCTTAATCCATTCTTTCAAGCAAAAATTCATTAGCAGGACTTCCAGTTGAACAAGATGGTGGCACAAGATGCTTCAGGGTGCCATCTGCATACAGGATCTTTGAGGAACTAGCAAAAATTGCCAAAGCCATTTTCCTCAAAACGCCAGAAAACAGTTCAATGGTTACAGCATTGGGCAAGCATCAATCAAGAAAAAGCAGCCTGGACACAGCAGCTGAAGCTAATGCCGCCCTTGCTAGCCCTCTACTGTCCCCTTCCCAGCACGGCGCAGAGCCAGCCTGGACCCCCACTGTTGGACCTGGCCCTGCTCCACAGGGAGTAGAGCAACCCCTCTATGGATAAAGGGGTACCTGATTGTCAGTGCCAGTTTATCACATGGAAGGCTCACAGACGGAAGCAGGAAACTTGTCTCAGGTTTGCCCTCCCAGAATTTGTCATAAGGCAGAGAAGCAGCTTGTAGACAACTAAAGCAGTGTAAAAACAATTAAGTTGAAGTTGTCTGGGACAAGGGACCACCTGCATTAAGTCATACACTACAGCACCTAGGAGGGTGACATCTATTTCAAAGGAAGGAGAGGGGCATTCAGATTCATGTAAGTATTGTTCTAGTGTGCTAGCTGCCGGAATGCAATATACCAGAAACAGAATTACTTTTGAAAAGCGGAATTTAATAAGGTGCTAGTTTACAATTCTAAGGCCAAGAAAATGTCCCAATTACAACAAGTCTATAGAAATGTCCAATCTAAGGCATCCAGGGAAAAATACCTTGGTTCAAGAAGGCCGATGAAGTTCAGGGTTTCTCTCTCAAGTGGAAAGGCACATGGTGAACACGGTCAGGGTTCCTCTCTCATCTGGAAGGGCACATGGTGAGCACAGCATCATCTGCTAGCTTCTTCTCCTGGCTTCCTGGTTTGTGAAGCTCCCCAGGAGTCATTTTCCTTCTTCATCTCCAAAGGTTGCTGGCTGGTGGACTCTACTTCTCATGGCTATGTTGTTCTGCTCTGCTCTCTCAGAATCTCTTATTCTCCAAAATGTTTCCTCTTTTATAGGACTCCAGAAACTTATCAAGATCCACCCAAATGGGTGGAGACACGTTGTCACCTAATCCAGTTTAACAACCACTCTTGATTAAATCTCATCTCCAGGAGATGATCTAGTTACAGATTCAAAGATACACTACGGAATAGGGATTAGAAGAAACGGTTGCCTTTACAAAATAGGATTAGGATTAAAACATGGCTTTTCTAGAGGACACACGTCCTTTCAAACCTGCACAAGTATACACTGGGGAATTCCTAAGACCAACAGCAAGCACAGCCCAGGAAAAGAAGCAGGTTCTGCAGCTCCAAGAAAGTCTGTCATATCACTAGCTGGGATACAAACTTAAAGAAAAGACAGCTCAGGGACTAAACTCCAGAGTTAATGCTTTAAAATATTAAAATATACAGTATGCAACAAAAGATTATAATACAAATAAAGAAATAGGAAATGATGGCCCACCCAAAGGAACAGGATAAAAACCCAGAAACCATCAATGAACAGGACAAGATTTTTGGACATACTGGACAAAAACATTTTTAAAAAATGATCCTTAATAGGCTCAAGAAGATAAAGGAACACAGAGAGAAAAAGGAAATGAAAAACACATTATGAGGAGGTTTTTAAGATTTTCAATAGGAACCAAACAGAAATACTTGAGTTGAAAACCACAGTAATGGAAATAAATTATAATTCCCTGGAGGGTTTCAACTGCAGATTAGAGTTGAAAAAATAAAAACACCAGTGTTTCTGTCAGCAAGACAATTGAAATTACTCAGTCTGAAGAGCAGAAAGAAAAAATAATTTTAAAGCTAAGGAAAGGGGCAGTGCGATGGTGGCTCAGTGGCAGAATTCTCGCCGCCATGCCAGAGACCTGGGTTCAATTCCCAGTGCTTGCCCATGAAAAAAAAAAGTCAAGGGAGCTTAAGAAATCTGTGGGACATCATCAAGCATGTCAATATATGCATTATGATAGTTCCAGAGGAGAAGAGAGAAAGAAGAAGGAATACTCAAAGAAATAGCGGTGGAAAACTTCCCCAATTTAACAAAAGATGTGAATATGCACATTTAAGAATCCCAATGAGTCCCAAACAGGATAAACTCAAAAAGAACATGCCCAGACACACAGTAAGCAAACTGTCCAATGCCAATGACAAGGAAAAAGTTCTGAAACTGCAAGAGAAAAGCAACAAGTTACATACAGGGGAATCCCAAGATTAAGTGCCATTTTCTCATCAGAAACTATGGAGGAAAAAAGGTAATGGGACACAATATTTAAAGTGCTAAAAGAAAGCATTGCAAACTAAGAATTCTATTTCTGACAACACTTCTCTCAAAAATTGAGGGCGAGTATAAGACGTTCCCAAATAAACAAAAGCTGAGGATGTTCATCACCACTAAACTAGCCCAAAAGGCAACACTACAGGGAGTTCTTCAGACTGAGAAGAGAGAACATGGAGAGTGGACAAAGGGGCATAAAAGAAAAAGGATCTGAGTAAAGGAAACCATCTCGGCAATTATAAAATGCTAGTACTATTACATTGTGTTTTTTTATTTGCAACTCCACTGTTTACTTCTCACAGATTCTATGCAAAGAATGAAGAAGCAGTGATAAGTGTATGGTTTAGACATTAAATGTATAAAGACGTGATGTGTAGCAGGTTCCCCAAAAAGGTAGAGGGAATAGAGGGGTACAGGAACAGTCATTATGTATGTATTGAAGTTTAGTTGGTATTAAATCAAACCTGATTGTTATAAGTTGAGGATATTAAAGTTTAGCTCATGGTAACCACAAAGAAAATATATGAAAAACATATTCAGAAAGAAATGAAATGTGTCTCAAAATGGTACAATATAAAAATCAAATAAATATGAATATGGGCATTAATGGAAGAATTGACAGTTAAAAAACTATAAGATGTACAAAGAAAAAAATAGCAAAATGGCAGAGAAAGCTGTGCATTATGAACAAATTACTTTAAATTTAAATGGATTAACACTCCAGTCAAAAGGCAGAGGTTGGCAGAATGGATAAAAAGGCATGACTATATGCTGTTTACAGGAGACTCACTTTAACTTCAAAGATACAATTAGATTGAAAATTAAACGGTGGAAAAAATATACCATGTAAACAGTAACCAGAAGAGATATGGGATAGCTATACTAATATCATATAAGACAGACTAAATTAAAAATTTGTTACAACAAAGAAAGTTACTATATACAGACAAAAGGGTCAACTAAAAAAAATGCTATAACAATTATAAACATATATATGCACCTAACAGCAGAGCCCTGAAACATATGAAACGAATATTGACATATTTGAAAGGAGAAATGGACATTTCCACATTAATAGTAGGATATTTCAATATACCACTTTCAACAATGGGTAGAACATATAGACAGAAGATCAACAAGGAAACAGAAGACTTGAATGATACTATAGATCAACCAGACCTAACAGACACCTGTAGAAAACTTCATCCAAGATCAGCAGAATACACATTCTTCTCTAGTGTACATGGATCATTTATTTTCCAAGGTCAACCACGAGTTGGGTCACTAAACAAGTCTCAATAAATTCAAAATATTGAACTCATGCAATTTTTTTCTTCTGACCATACTGGAATGAAGTTAGAAATTAATAACAAAGGGTGAAATGGAAACATCACAAACATGGAAATTAAACAACATACTCTTAAACAACCAACAAGTCAAAGAAGAAATCACAAGAGAAATTAGGAAATTTTTTGAGGCAAATATAAATGAAAATACAACATAACAAAACTTGTAGGATGCAGCAAAGGCAGCAGTAAGAAGGAAAATTATAGCTCTGAATTTTTACAATAAAAAAGAAGAGACCAGACCTCACAGCTGGAGAATCTAGAAAAAGAGGGGCAAACTAAACCCAAAGTGATAGAAGGAAAGAGTTAACAAATATCAGAGTGGAGATAAATAACATAGAGAATTAAAAAACAATAGACAGAATTAAGGAAACAAAAAATTGGTTCTTTGAAAAGATAAATAAAATTGACAAACCTTTAGCTAGACTGACAAAGAAATTGAGTGCACAAATTATTAAAATCATAAATGAAAGAGGGAATGATACTACAGAAATAAAAAGGGTTATAAGAGGATACTATAAACAACTGTATGTCAACAAATTAGAAAACCTAGAAATACACAAGCACAAATTCCTAGGAACACACAAACATCCTCACTGACTCAGGAAGAGATAGAAGATCTCAACAAACCAATAACAAGAGATTTAACCATAATCAAAAACCTCTCAGCAAAGAAAAGCCCAGGACTAGATGGCTTCAGAGGTGAATTTTATACAAAAAGTCCTGAGAAGAATTAACAGCGATTCTATTCAAACTCTTCCAAAGAATTAAAGAGGAATGAACACTGCTAAAGTCATTCAATGAGGCCAGCATCACTCTCATGCCAAAGACAGACAAACATACCACAAGATAAGAAAATTAGAGACGAACATCCCATGTGGACCTAGATCCTTCAAAAAAGTACAGAAAAACTAAAACCAATGCCACATCAAAGGCATTTATTACCCTAGGGGTACAGGGTAGAGCAACATAAAATCAATTAGCAAAATACACCACGTTAGTAGAATGAAGGGGGGAAGACATGACCATCTCAATTGCAGAGAAAAGCCATTTGACAAAATCCAGCACCCCTTATTGACAAAAAACAAACAAACAAATGAAAAACCTCAGAAAACTAGGAATAGAAGGAAACTTTGTCAACATGTAAAAGACATATATGAAAAACCCACAGCTAACATCATACAAGGTCAAAGACTGAAAGCTTTCCCTCTGAAATCAGGAATTGTACTGGAAGGCCTAGCCAGAGAAATTATGCAAGAAAAAGAAATAAAAGGCATTCAATTTGGAAAAGACAAAGGAAAACATTCCTTTTGCCGATAACAAGATCCTATATACAAGAAATCCTGTAAAGCCACAGCAAAGCTACTAGAACTAATAAATAAGTTCAGCAAAGCAGTAGGGTATAAAATCAACACTTTAAAATCTGTAGTATTTCTATGCACTCAATGAACAATCTGAAGAGGAAATAAAAAAAAACTCCATTTCCAATAGCAACTAAGGTAATCAAATATCTCAGATTAAATCTAACCAAGGATGTAAAAGATTTGTACACACGAAAGTACAAAACCTTGCAAAAGAAATAAAAAAGGCCTAAATAAAGGAAAGCGTATTCCTTATTCATGGATTAGAAGAGTAAATACTGCTAAGATGGTCAATTCTGTCCAACGTGATTTACAGACTCAAGGCAATGTCAATCAAAAGCCAATCATCAAGTTTATGTGGAATGGTAAGGTCCACTGATAGTCAAAGCCATCAGAAAAAGAAAAACTAAGTTTGGGGCTCAACTTTCTGATCTTCATCTTCAAACATATTGCAAAGTCACAGAATCAAAACAGCATGGTACTGGTACAAGGACAAACATATAGACAAAGGGAATCAAATTGAGAGTTCAGAAATAAGCCCTCACATCTATGGGCAACTGATTTTTGATAAAGGTGCCAAGTCCACTCAATTGGGAAAAACAGTTCCTTCAACAAATGGTGCTGGGAAAACTGGATGTCCAAATGCAAAAGAGTGAAGGCAGACTCCTACCTCATACCATATATAAAAATCAACTCAAAATGGATCAAAAATCTAACATAAAACCCAGGACCACAAAATTCCTACAAGAAAACATAGGAAAGCATCGTCAGAACCTTTTGTTAGGAAATGGTTTCTTCAACCTTACACCAAAAGTATGAGCAGTAAAAGGAAATAATAAATTAAAAAAGTCAAAATTAAAAACTTTTGTGCATCAAAGAACTTTTGAATGAAAGTAAAAAAGACAACCTACAGAATGGGAGAAAACATTTGGAACCACATATCAATAATATTTTAATATTCAGAATATATAAAGAAATTCTACAACTCTTAAAAAAAAACCTAATTTAAAATTGGGCAAAAGTCTTGAATAGACATTTCTCAAGAAAAAAAATAAAAAGACATACAAATGGCCAAAACACTTGAAAAGATACTCAATATCATTAGCCATTAATAAAATGCAAATCAAAACCACGAGATACTATTTCACCCCACCAAAGTTCTGCTATAAAAAAAAACCCAGAAAATTCAAGTGTTGGAGAGGATATGAAGAAATAGCAACAGCCTTTCATTGTTGGTGGTAGTGTAAAATGCTGCCGCCACTGTAGAAGGCGATTTTGCAGTTCCTCAGAAAGTTAAGTATAGAGTTGCCATATGACCCAGCATCCTGCTTCTAGGTATATACCCAAAAGAAGCTAAAGGAGGGACTCAAACAGATATGTGTGCACTGATGTTCATAGCAGCATCATTCACAGTTGCCTAAAGATGGAAGCAACCCAATTGTCTAACAACTAATGAATGGATAAACAAATGTGGCTTCTATATATACAATGTATTATTACTCAGCCATAAAAGGAATGACGTTCTGATACATGCAGCAACATGGGTGAGCCTTGAAGACCTCGTGTTGAATTAAATAAGCCAGACACAATAGGACAAGCATTGCATGATCTCACTGACACTAAATAATTAGAATAAGAAAATTCATCGATGCAGAAACTAGAATATAAGTTAGTAGGAGTTGGGGTGGAGGTAGGGGATGAGGAATTAGTGCTTCAATTGTATTAGAGTTTCTATTTGGGGTGACGGAAAAGTTTTGGTAATTGGCCGTGGTGTTGATAGCACAACAGTGAACATAACAGCACTGAATTATGTATTTGAATGTGGTTAAAAGGAAAATTTTAGTTTGTATATATGTTTCTAGAATAAAAATTTGTTAGCAGGACTAATAATCTATAAAGACAACTTCCAGTGCATTGCAATAAAACCTGTCCTTTGCACAGAGAATATGTGTTTTTATTCTTAATAGCAGTATTTAGTCATTAAAATTCAATTTCAAAAGAAAGAAGCCTTAAATATATCTCTCTCATGGGGCTGAAGATAGTTATCTGATTGATAAATGTTCAATCCTATCAACTCTGGGCCTCAAGGAGCTATTAAGATATGAGATGTGTGGGGCCAGTATTGAATTCAGCCAATCCAGCCCTTTCTGGCTTGTAAGCAGAGACTTATAGGTCAAAGAAAGGTCAATAAAAACTTCATTCGAGGTTTGGGGTTCCTGTCTTCATAAGGAAACTGACAGCATGGTAAATGTCAATAATAGGAATATCAGAACCCTGCTCTACTAGTTCTCACTTGTGTCTTATCCAGGCCCCACTGTGGGAACGAGCACCCATGTGGGCTCTGACGGACTTCATGAAACTGCACCTTCTTGATAGGATGGGCCCTGGTTGTCTCCTGTCCAGGGGGTTCCCTATTGATACTGTCCAATGGGTTCCCTATCGATACAGGTGGCTCACATATGCACAAGCTTGAGGTAGAGGAGGCAAACTTTTGACCCATAGAAGAAGAAGACTGGTGGATAAATTCTTTACCTTTCATCCCTGATACAATTTATATCATGGCTTTTCTAAAGGCAGTCCCACAAGATCAAAGTATCAATCAAATTTAAGGGTAGAAAACTCTGTCATGTATCCTTATATTGGTTCTTCTTTCCCTGCCTCACTCTCCATTTCCCTCACTCCCACTTCTGGGGTTGCTCTTCTTAATTAAGTGGTGGTATATAAAGTAGCTCCAGGTTATACTTTCTCGGGAACTCAGGTTAAGACAGCACAGTGGCTAAACCTAAAATCTACCTGCTCCTTCATAAAATATGGGTTTGAGAAGCCCAGGCTCATAATTTTCTCTGTATCATAAAAAAATCAATACAGATTTTAGAGGAGACATTTAGTAAATGTATTTAATAAAAGAATATAACTGGGAGAGATGAGAAGACTTACCAAAATAAAATAGGTTAAACACTGGATGGAAGAAGATGTAAATTTAGGAGAGTATGGAGTGTGTTTCATTCACCTTTTTACCTCTAGTAACTCCTTCATGCTGAATATGTAGTAGATGCTCATAATACAGCTGTTGAAAGGAAGAAAGAGAGAACATGGCAGAGACATTTTGCAGTGTTGAAGAGACTGCAGGGATAGAGAGAGACTTTAAAGTGGAGAAATAAGAGAAAAAGAGCAACACTATCTTACATTCTGCCTGCACTGCTCTAGGATCTTGAGCAAGTCCCATGGAATCTCTGAATCTCTAGCACCCTATCTGAAAATGGACAGAATATTTTATCTACCTGAAGGCAATACGATACTCCAGATGCTTTGAAGTACTCATTAACTTCCGAGGATGGGTACTTTTGATTCCTTCTCTGTAGAATGAGAAGATTGAAAAAATACTCTCTAATGGCTCTACTAGTTCTTAATATCCTTCAATTCAGGTGTTTTCATGCTTCTCAGAGAAGTGAGAGGAATTTGAAGAGGGTTGGGTGAGAAAGAAAAGCCTAGCCCAGGCTGGTGGTGCATGTTAGAGAAATATAGTAGTTTGCTAATGCTGCTGGAATGCAATATACCAGAAATGGAATAGCTCTTATAAAGGGGATTTATTAAGTGACAAGTTTACATTAAAATGTCCAAACTAAGGCATCCAGATAAAGATATCTTCACTCTGAAAAAAGACCAGTAACTGTTACATGGGAATTGATCAGATAACTATTTCCAGCCCCATGAGAAAGATATATTTTAGGCTTCTTTCTTTTAAACTTAAGTTTTAATGACTAAATATTGTCATTAAGAATAAAACACATATTATCTGTGCAAAGGATGAGGTTTTACAGTACATGGACCACGTCTGCTGGTCCGTGTTCCTGTTCCATTGCTTCCAGTTTCTGATTCCAGTGGCTTCCTCTCTGAGCATCTGCATGTCTCGGCTTAGCTGCTCTGGTACTGAGTTCTGGCTTGCTTAACATCTCAACGGAAGGCACATGGCAATGTCTGCTGGCCTCTGGTTTCTACCGGTACTCCAAGTGTCTCCAAATATCGGCTTTGACCTATCTCTCCATGAGCTCTTTTAAGGAGTCCAGTAAGATAATCAAGACCCACCTTGAATGGGTGGAGTCAAATCTCCATCTAATCAAAGGATCACCCCCACAATTGGATGTGTCACACCTCCATGGAAACAATCTGATCAAGCGGCCCCACCCTACAAGATTAAGGGAACATGGCCGCCCCACAAAATCGGTTTAGGATTAAAAGAACAAGGCTTTTCTGGGATACATAACAGTTTCCAACGAGCACAAGAAAGTACAGTAAGGATGATAAAGAGGATTACTGAATAGCAAGCTAAAGTGGTGCTAACCCAGCCAATCCCAGTGATGATCCCAATATTAGGAGTGGGAAAAGTCAAGCACTGTAGAGACCCAAACAAGGTAGATTAAATTCAGAAATCCATGGCGTCAGATCCTCAATTCCAGCGTCTGGATGTGGGGAGAAGTGCATCCAGAAGGAGGCTGGTGTTGGTAGAAATTGGAAGGAGAGAGAGATCGCTATCTAGGAATTTAGCTCAAGATTAGCCTGAAGAATTAGAATTCAGAAACTCAACTCAAGAGATACTTAAAGTTTAAGGTCTTGGAGGTGAAAAGTGTCAGTCACTATGTGGATTGGGGAAATTTCATTTGAAAGGAAGTTAAAAGATCTGCGTTCTAGACAAAGGGTCAATTAACAAACTGGGTGACCTCAGGAAAATCACTTCATCTCTTGGTGCCCTATACTGGAGGACGTGCCGGAGGCCATCCTTTCTACATCCTTCCTTCTCCAGCATAAGGGAGCTTAGCTCTACTAGTATCCTTAGTCATGTCTGCACTCTCCTTTTCTTGCCCCATTCCCTGCTCACCCCAGCAACAGAGTGAGAACTGAGTGGATGGACTTTCACCCAACTGCCCAATAGGACTGCCTTGCACTAGCGCAATGGGTCTCCCCCAGGGGCATCAGGGAGACCATGACCAGCTACTGCCTTAATGCTGGGGAAGGTGAGGGGTAGGCTTGGGACCAAGCAGGAAATCCAGACTGTGCTTGCCTGGGCTACTTCTCCACTATGACAAGGGGAGTCAGGCCCAGGATCCTTCACCCACATGCCTACAAGCCACAGATACTTACATTTGAGTGTTGGCTTCTCTAGAATCAGGGCATTTGGATATTTTGAAGCCTGTTACATAGCAACTTTGTAGGTACTTTTTTTTTTTAACAAAAAAGGATGAAAGTTTTAAAATATTCTAAGGAAAAAGATTCTCTTCTTGGCCTTATATCACATTCTTTTCTCTGGAGAAGGATTGCTCTTGAGGCTAGGTGGGTTGGTTCAAAAAGTTTGTAGCTTGTTCTAACTTTAGGCCCAACATTGTCGAAAAATGCTCACAGGAGACTCAGGACACTTGGATTTCTGGCTTTAAAACTGTCTTTGTTTAGATTTTAAATTTGTTTGAATATTTTCCCAAACAGAAAGAATAAAAGAACTTAAACAGATTTTTTTTTCTATAAAACAAATCATTTTCCAACCTAGGCTGACAAGTTTACTCTAAAAATCATATTCACATCTTTCTTAAGTATCACTCAAAAGAAGTGGACTATATAGGACCAAGCAGAGTTTTATGTATTTTAAAATCTAATAAACAATAATCCATGATGTTAAAATTCACTTTGCTGTAAGGTTTCAAATTTCATATAAATGTTTTAAAGCAAATTTAAAAATTGTTTAAAAAATATCTAATTAACAATACTTTAATTATTATTTAACCTCACTAGACACAGAGTAGGGAAGAAATACCGCAGATCAGCTCTCTGCTATCAGCTTCCTCCAGCACACCACTCCCTAACCCATGGGTTATAGTTTCACCAAATGCATTTTGGAGTCTGGAGCAAACACATTTCACCCACCACTTGTGGCGAGGTCCTCGGTCCTCTGCCCTTTGTATTCCCATTGCACTTACTCCTGTGCTTCCTCCTTGGAACCCTGCTGAGTGCTTGCTTTACCCACACCAGGAGTTACCCAAAGGCTTTGCACCTATTTTCCATTTGATTTGCCTTACAGTCATTTTGAGGAGGCTGCTATTGTTTTACTTATTTCACAAAATGAGGACACAGAGGCTCAGAAAGTTTAAATGATTTGCTAAAGATCACACAGTCCCAAAGTGAGAGAGGTGTGGCTAGACTAAGGCTAGGCCTGAGCCTATGAACGCTTTGGGTGATGAACTTTTTGAGAGGAAACAGGAGGCACCTTCAGGAGGAAGCAAATGTGAAAATAATGTCAGATAAGATTGGATGTAAAATTTTATCTATATAATGCCAAAAATGTATTAGTCACCCATATCTCAGTGATCGGAAACATCACAATGAAAAGCTGTTATTTAATTTTTATAAAATGGATATTCTGGGGAGAAGCAACTGTGGTGCAGTGGAAAGTATGGGGAGGAACGGAAGGGTTTGGATTAGCGCCCACCCTCAGCAGCTGGAGAGCATGTGTTCTTGGGTGTGCCACCTTGGCCCCTGGCTTTGACTATCTTATCTCTAAAATGGTTGGACAGGTGTCAGCTGAAACAATGTAAGAGAATGTGCTTATGACACCAAACATTTAGAGAATTTTAATTTTTGGTGCGGAAGAGACACAACTGACCAGAAGCACTTCCTTTTGTTCACAGCCATTGAGCTTTGAGGAAAAGTTACGGTGAGCCCATGGAGGACTGTGGGGAGATGGCAGAATAGAAGAACCAGTATTTGGCCCTTCCACCAGAACAACTATTAAACAGTCAGAAACCATCTGACACAACCATTTTGAAACTCCAGAGGCCAGAGCTCTGTACACCAAGAGAGAAGAGCGGGAGGAGGAGGCTGGTAAATTATCATAGAGATCGCTCTGTTGCTCTCTGTGTGTGCACTGGTTACTGCGCCCAAACCCGGCTCTCGTGACAGCCTGCTGTGGCACCCAGCCCCTGGCTAGTGCACTGCTGATGGAAAGGGATGTAAAACTTTTCTTCCCCTCGATCAGGGGTGGGCACAGCCAATTGCTCATCAAGGCTTTTGATTAGTAACTTCGGATTGCTGGGGCCTGACTCTGAGGGCAGCCATTGTTCCAACCCCCCTGGACAAAGGTGGTGGCAGAGGATGCTACAATTTCTCAGGAGCACTAGACCTGCCCTACAAGCCATGCTAAAGGGAGATCTTCAGACTGAAAGGAAAGAATATACATCAGTGATTAAAAGTGGCCTAAAGAATAAAAACCAGCAGTGAAGGTAAATATTTAGGTAATTATAAATGCCAGTATTATTATATTGTATTATGTAGTAGGTAACTCCACTTCTTACTTCCTACAAGTGCTAAAATGTAAATGCATGAAAATGTATGATAAATCTATGAGTTTGGACATACAATATTCAAAGATATAAATAGAAAACACTGCAGAAAAAGGTGGAGGCTGGTAAAGGAAAAACATATCTGTATGCTGCAGAACTCAAGTTGGTATCAAACCAAATATGATTATTATATATTAAAGATGTGAATTTTTAAGCCACTGGAGCCACAAGGAAGCTATATGAAAAATAAATCCAGATAGAAAAGAGAAGACATTCAATATGTTAAAACACACAAAGTCAAATAAATATAAAGGTAGGCATTAATGGAAAAATTGAGGGACAGAAAAAGTATAAGACTTATAAAGGCTAAACAGCAAATTAGCAGAAGAAAGTCCTGTATTATCAATAGTGACTTTAAATGTTGCCATGGTCAGGTTCATGTGTCAACTTGGCCAGGTGGTGGTGCCCGGTTGTCTGGTCAGGCAAGTGCTGGCCTGTCTGTTGCTATAAGGACATTTCATGGACTTAAATCATGACCATGTTGGCAGCATCCACAGCTGATGATATTTGTAATCAGCTAAGGGGCATATCTTCTGCAATGACTGACACTTAATCTAATCACCAGAAGGCTTTTAAGGAGGATTCAGGAGAGACAGTCACTTTTCCTGCTTCAGCCAGCCAACCTCTCCTGAGAGTTCGTTGAGGACCTTCACTGGAGCTGCCAGCTCACAGCCTGCCCTTCAGATCTTGAGCTCTACATCCCCACAGTTACATGAGACATTTTTATAAATTTTATATTTATAAATATGGATATAGATATCTCCTGCTAATTCTGTTTCTCTAGAGAACTCTAGCTAATACAGCATGGTTCTGGAAGTGGTTCTTGAGAAACAGAATCTTAAAAATATTTTTTTATGATTGGTTTTCTACTCTGATTGGACTCAAAGGCACTAAAGACTCTGTTTCCTGTAATCAGAATGACACTGCTAATCATGTGGAGAACTGGCAAAAGAGATAGTCAAAACATCACCATTGGATTCTTCTAATGCTTCGCTTATATGAAGCCAGTCTCTGGGAGTCGTTTTTGACACCTTTAAGGAGTTTTGTGGAATTAGGAGGTATAGAGATGTTGGCTGGTTGTTGTTACATTGCTGAATACATTGATGAGGGACAGGATGGGCTGAAGGCTTCAAATGAGAGGCTTACATGTCATATGACAGATGTAAAAGTTTCTATGAGTGCCCTGAAGGAAAATCTTATTTCCTGTAGCTGCAGACTTGAGATCTCTGAAAATCAGACTCAGAGTCTCATTGTTAGGGTAGCAACTTTACAAAGTAAACTGAAATCTCAACATTGCATGGTGTCTGACGTTCATGTAAGGGCATTGATATGAAAGGAGTGGGACCCTGAAAAATGGGATGGTGACATATGGATTGATAATGATGTCAATGGAGAGGTTGAAACCCTAGGTCATGCTGAGTCTTCTCTAGATAACCCTGTAATAGTCTGCCCTGGGAACATAGCCACCACAACTCCAGCCTGCCTTGAGGAGTTGGCCACCCAACCTCCACCTGAAGGGATTAGCCCAAGAATGATTAATCCTGTTTCACCAGATGAAACTGCAAATGAATGCCCTGAAGCAAATGGCTTGGAAGATACTTCTAATTCTTTTCATGACCCACTCGTACCACACCTCATTTCTTTCAGACCTATAACTAGGCTAAAGTCCCAACAGGCCCCAAAGGTGAGGTACAAAGTATCACACATGAGGAGGTACACTATACCCCAAAAGAACTGCATGAGTTTTCCAATTTATATAGACAGAAATCAGGGGAATTTGTGCAGCAATGGATTTTAAGGGTGTGGGATAATGGTGGGAGGAATATAAGGCTGGATCAGGCTGAATTTATTGATATGGGCCCACTAAGCAGAGATTCTGCATTTAATGTTATCGTTCAAGGGGTTAGAAAAGGCATTAATGGTTTGTCTGGATGGTTGGCTTTAAAGGTGGCCGACTACCTGAGGTTGAAATGCCAGAACTGCCCTGGTATAATGCAGATGAGGGGATCCAGACGCTTAGAGAGATTGGAATGTTAAAGTGAATTTATCATGGAAAGCCTGCTCATACACCCAGGAATTTCCAGAGGACACACCTTTTACCAGAACAGTGAGAAATAGATTTGTGAGACTAGCGCCATCATCCCTGAAGAGCTCTGTAGTTGCACTTCTCTGTAGGTCAGATATTACTATGGGAACTGCTGTCACTGATCTGGAATCCTTAAACACAATGGGGGTGACTGGATCCTGAGTTGGCAGAAGCCAGGTGGTAGCAGTTAATCAACAAAGACAGGGTGGATGTGGCTATAATAATAGACAGCAAACTCAAAGCAGGAGTCAAAATCATCTGACTCACAGAGATTTGTGGCATTGTCTAGTAGATCAAGGGGTACCTGGAAGTACAATAGATGGGCAGTCTATTAAATTCTTGTTTGAGCTATATAAACAAAAGAGTTCTAGGTCAAGTGAACAGACGTTTAACTTGAATTACAAAAACAGTCATGGCCCCTTAATCAATTTCCAGACTTGAGACAGTTTACAGACCCAGAGGCTCTTGAATAGGGGGAGGCCAGATCCCTTTTGGAGAGGACCCTGTTACACTCCCACAAATTTATACTGTTTGTCTTCCTCCAAGCCTTACCCAAGGAGACCTACAGCCTTTTTCCAGGGTAATGTGCATTGCGGAAAAGGAAATGATCAGATATTTGGGGATTATTAGACACTGGTTCAGAAGTGACATTAATTCCAGAGGACCCAAAAGATCACTCTGGTCCACCAGTCAGAGTGGGGATTTATGGGGTCAGGTGATAAATGGAGTTTTCGTTCAGGTCCATCCAACAGTGGGTCCAGTGGGCCCCTGGCCCCATTCTGTAGTTATTTCCCCCATTCCAGAATGCATAATTGGAATAGATATACTAAGCAACTGGCAGAATCCCCACATTGGCTCTCTAATTCATGGAATGAGAGCTATTATGATAGGAAAGGCCAAGTAGAAGCCACTAGAGCTGCCTCTACCTAGCAAAATAGTAAATCAGAAGCAATACCAGATTCCTGGAGGGACTGCAGAGATTACTGACACTCTTAAGGATTTGAAGGATGCGGGAGTGGTGATTCCCAACACATCCCCGTTCAACTCTCCTATTTGGCCTGTGCAGAAAGCAGATGGGTCTTTGAGAATGACAGTGGATTATCATAAACGCAACCAGGTGATGACTCCAATTGTAGCTGCTGTTCTGGTTGTGGTATCATTGCTTGAGCAAATCAGTACATCCCCTGGTACATTGGTACATGGTATACAGCTATTGATCTGGCAAATGCTTTTTTCTCAATACCTGTTAGTAAGGACTACCAGAAACAGTTTGCCTTCAGCTGGCAAGGTCAGCAATATACTTTCACAGTCCTACCTCAGGGGTATATCAACTTGCCAATCCTATGTCATAATCTTGTCTGCAGAGATCATTTCTCCTTCCCACAAGACATCACACTGACTCATTATACTGATGATATCATATTGATTGGACCTAATGAGGAATAAGTAGCAACTACTCTAGACTTATTAATAAGGTATTTGTGTGTCATACGATAGGGACATAAATCCAACAAAAATACAGGAGACTTCCACCTCAGTGAAATTTCTAGGTGTCCAGTGGTGTGGGGCATGTTGAGATATCCCTTCCAGGGTGAAGGATAAGTTACTGCATCTGGCCCCTCCTGTGACCAAAAAGGAAGCACAATGCCTAGTTGGTCTCTTTCTTTGCATGTGCTACTCTGGCCCATTTATCAAGTGACCAGAAAAGCAGCTAATTTTGAGTGGGGACCTGAACAAGAGGAGGTTTTGTGACAGGTCCAGGCTGCTGTACAAGCTGCTTTGCCATTTCAACCATATGATCCAGCAGATCCAATGGTGCTGGAAGTGTCAGCAGCAAATAGAGATGGTATATGGAGCCTTTAGCAGACCCCTATGGGAGAATCGCAACACAGATCCTTAGGCTTTTGAAGCAAAGCCTTACCATCTGCTGCAGACAACTACTCTCCTTTTGAGAAACAGCTTTTGGCCTGCTACTGGACCTTAGTAGAGACTGAACACTTAACCATGGGCCACCAAGTTGCCGTGAGACCTGAGTTGCCTATCATGAGCTGGGTGTTGTATGACCCACCAAGCCATAAAGTTGGGCATGTACAGCAGCACTCCATCATAAAATGGAAATGCTATATATGAGATAGGGCCAGAGCAGATCCTGAAGGCACAAGTAAGTTACATGAGAAAGTGACCCAAATGCCCATGGTCTCCACTCCTGCCACATTACCTTCTCTTTCCCAGACCAGAGCTATGACCTCTTGGGGAGTTCCTTACAGTGACTTGACTGAGGAAGAAAAAATTGGGGCCTGGTTTACAGATGGTTCAGCATGATATGCAGGTACCATCCAAGAGTGGACAGCTGCAGGACTACAACCCCTTTCTGGGGTGTCCCTGAAGGACAGTGGTGAGGGGAAATCTTCCCAGTGGGCAGAATTTCGAGCAGTGCACCTGGTTGTTCATTTTGCTTGGAAGGAAAACTGGCCAGAGATGTGTGTGTATATTGACTCATGGGCTGCTGCTAATGGTTTGGCTGGATGGTCATGGACTTTAAAGAGCATCATTAGAAAACTGGTGACAAAGAGGTCTGGGGAAGAGGTATGTGGATAGACCTTTCTGAGTGGGCTAAAAACATGAAGATATTTGTGTCCCATGTGAATGCTCACCAGAGGGTGACTTCAGCAGAGGAAGGTTTTAATAATCAAATGGATAAGATGGCCCATTCTGTGGATACCAAGCAGCCTCTTTCCCCAGTGATTCCTGCCATTGCCCAATGGGCTCATGAACAAAGTAGGCATGGTGGTAGGGATGGAGGTTATGCATGGGCTCAGAAACATGGACTTCCACTCACCAAGGCTGACCTGGCTACAGCCACTGCTGAGTGCCTAATCTGCCAGCAGTAGAGACCCACACTCAGTACCCAATATGGCACCATTCCTCAAGGTGATCAGCTGGCTACGTGCTGGCAGGTTGATTACATTGGACCACTCCCTTCATGGAAGAGGCAGTGATTTGTTCTAACTGGAATAGACACATACTCTGGATATAGGTTTGCCTTCCCTGCATGCAATGTTTCTGCCAAAACTATCATCTGTGGACTTACAGAATGCCTTATCCATCGTCATGGTATTCCACACAGCATTGCTTCTGATAAAGGAACCCACGTCACAGCAAATGAAGTGTGGGAATGGGCACATACTCATGTAATTCTCTGGTCTTACCACATTCCCCATCATCTAGAGGCAGCTGAATTGATAGAACGGTGGACTGGCCTTTTGAAAACTCAATTACGGTGCCAACTAGGTGGCAATTCCTTGCTGGGGTGATGTTCTCCAGGAGACTGTGTATGCTCTGAATCAGCGTCCACTGTATGGTGCTGTTTCTCCCATAGCCAGGATCCATGGGTCCACTAAGGGGTGGCAATGGGAGTGGAACTACTCATTATTACCCCTAGTGATCCACTAGTAAAATTTTTGCTTCCTGTCCCTGTGACCCTGAGCTCTGCTGGTCTACAGGTTTTAGTTCCAGAAAGGGGAGAGCTTCCACCAGGAAAAACAACAATGATTCCATTGAACTGGAATCTAAGACTACCACCTGGTCACTTTGGGCTACTCATACCCCTGGATCAACAAGCCAAGAAGGGGATTACTTTCCTGACTCGGGTGATTGACCCTGACTATCAGGGGAAATAGGACTGCAACTACGCAAAGGGTGTAAAAGAAGAGTTTTCCTGGAATATAGGCAATCCCCTAGGGCGTCCCTTAGTGCTACCATGCCCTGTGATTAAAATCAATGGAAAACTGCAAAAACCCAATCCAGGCAAGATTACCAATGGCTGTGAAACTTCAGGAATGAAGGTTTGGTTCACCCCACCAGGCAAAGAACCATGGCCAGCAGAAGTGCTTGCTGCAGGTAAAGAGAACATGGAATGAATAGTGGAAGAAGGTAGTGATAAATATGAACTATCACCATGCAGTCAGTTACAGAATTGAGGACTGTAATGGTATGAATATTTCTTCCTCGCTTTGTAATTAGCATCTATGTATTTATACATAAAATCAAATATCTTTGTTTTCCTCTTTATTTTATCCCCTTTATCATACAACACAAGCTGTTTTGTTCATGTTATAGTATTTAAGTTGTAAGACATCAAGTTTAAGAGTGCATATTACCCAAGGACTTGCACCCTTTTCTGAAGAGATTTAATGCATTTCTGGTTGTACACGGGACAATTAAGTATTGTTATACAAGGAAAAAAATGCGTCTATTATTGTTTTCTATTTAGAGATTAAGTGTGGTTGAAGGTGATGTGTATAGCTGCCAAGTTGACAAGGGGTGGACTGTCATGGTCAGGTTCATGTGTCAACTTGGCCAGGTGGTGGTGCCCAGTTGTCTGGTCAGGCAAGCTCTGGCCTGTCTGTTGTTACAAGGACTGTCCATGGACTTAAATCATGAGCACGTTGGCAGCATATACAGCTGATTGCATTTGTAATCAGCTAAAGGGAGTGTAGTCTGCAATGAGTGATGCTGAATCATTGGAAGGCTTTTAAAGGAGGACTCAGAAGAGACAATCACTCTTCCTGTTTCTGTCAGCCAGCCTCTCCTGAGAGTTCGTTGAGGACCTTCATTGGAGCTGTCAGCTTGTGGCCTGCCCTACAGACATTGGACTTGGACTTTACATCCCCACACTTACGTGAGACACTTTTATAAATTTCACATTTACAATTATCTCCTGCTGATTCTGTTTCTCTAGAGAACTATAGCTAATACAAATGTATATGGGTTAAACTCTCCAGTTAAAAGGCAGAATGACTTCAAAAGCATGTCCCACAGAAATCCTGGGATGAGCTGGGACCTGGCATCAAGAGATTGAAAACATCTTCTCTAACAAAACTGGGAAGACAGAAATGAGACAAAATAAAATTTCAGTGCTGAGAGATTTCAAACAGAGTCGAGAGGTTATCATGGAGGTTATTCTTATGCTATATAGATATTCCTTATAGTGTATTGGAGTGGCTGGAGGGAAGTACCTGAAACTGTAGAGCTGTGTTCCAGGAGCCTTGATTCTTGAAGATGATTGTATAATGATATAGCTTTTGCAGTGTGACTGTGTGATTGTGAAAACCTTGTGTTTGATGCTCCTTTTATCCATGGTATGGACAGATGAGTTAAAAAGAGGGACAAAAAATAAACAAATAATAGGAGGAGCAAAGTTTAAAATAGGTTGACTAGATTGAAATACCAGTGGTCAAAGAGAGGGAGGAGTAAGGGGTATGGCATATGTTCTAGTTTGCTAGCTGCCGGAATGCAACACACCAGAGATGGATTGGCTTTATATAAAAGGGGATTTATTTTGTTAGTTCTTCAGAGGAAAGGCAGGTAACTTTCCACTGGGGTTCTTTCTTACGTGGGAAGGCACAGAATGGTCTCTGTTGGCCTTCTCTCCAGACCTCAGGGTTCCAACAACTTTCCCCGGGGTGATTTCTTTCTGCATCTCCAAAGGCCTGGACTGAGCTGCGAGTGCAGAGATGAGGTATGCTGAGCTGCTTGGGCTGTGCTATGTTGAGTCTCTCATTTAAGCACCAGCCAATTAAGTCAAACGTCATTCATTGCAGCAGGCACGCCTCCTAGCCGACTGCAGATGTAATTAGCAACAGATGAATTTTGCATACCATTGGCTCATGTCCACAGCAACAGAACTAGGTGTCTTCACCTGGCCAAGTTGACAACTGAATCTAACTACCACTGTATATATAAGATTTTTCTTTTTTGCTTTTTTATTTCCTTTGCTGGAGTGATGCAAATGTTCAAAAAAATGGTCATGGTGATGAAAACACAACTGTGTGATGATATTGTGAACCACTGATTGTACTCCATGTGTGGAACGTTTGTATGTCAAGAATATTGTGTACAATAAAAATATTTTTTAAAAAAGATAAGAAAGCATGTCCCAACTATATACTGTTTGCAAAAGACTAACCTTAAATTCAAAGATACACATAGGTTGAAAATGAAATGATGGGGAAAAAATGCACCATGTAAGTAGGAACCAAAAGAGAGTTGGCGGGGGGGGCAGCCACAGTGGCTCAGCAGGTAGAGTTCTCGCCTGCTGTGCTGGAGACCCGGGTTTGATTCCCAGTGCCTGTCAATGGAAGAAAAAAAAAGAGAGAGAGAGAGAGAAAGAGCTGGGGCAGCTATACTAATATCAGATAAAATACACCTAAGTAAAAAACAGTTACAAGGGGCCAAGGTGGTTATTATAACCAATAAAGTGTTCAATTCAACAAGAAGACTTAATAATTATAAATATATAGGCACCTGAAAGCAGAGCCCCAAAATATATGAAGCAAATATTAACAGATTTGAAGGAAGAAATTGATGGTTCTATGTTAATAGTAAGAGACTTTAATATACCACTTTCAACAATGGATAAGAACATCTTGTCAGAGGACCAATAAGAAAATACAAGACTTGGACTATTACTCTAAACCGAGTAGATCTAGCAGACATATAGAGAACATTTCACCCAACAATAACAGAATACACACTCTTCTTGAGTGCAGATAGATCATTCTCTGGGACAGACCATATGTTAGGTCACAAAACAAGTCTCAATAAATTCAAAAATATTGAAATAATACAATGTATCTTCTCCAACCACAATGGAATAAAGCTAGAAATTAATAAGATGGAGAGAAAAGGAAAATTCATAAATATGTACAAAATAAACAACACACTCTCAAGCAACCAGCATGTGAAAGAGGAACTCATAAGGGAATTTAGGAAATACCTTTAGGTGAAAGAAAATGAAAATACAATATACCAAAGTTTATGGGATGCCGCAAAGACAGTGCTAAGAGGCAAGTTTATAGTGCTAAATGTTTACATTAAAAAAAATGCAAATCAGAGACCTAACCTCAAAACTGGAAAAATTAGGAGAAGAAAAGCAAACTAAACTCAAAGTGAGTAGAAGGAAGGAAATAAAGATTAGAGTGGAAATAAATGAAATAGAGAATTAAAAATAAATAATAAATGAAACCATATATTGGTTCTTTGAAAAGAGCAATAAAATTGAGACACCTTTGGACAGATTGATGAAGAGAAAAAGAGAGAAGATACAAATAACAAAATTAGAAATAAAAAGGAGGACATTACTAACAACCCTGCTGAAATAAAAAGGATTGTAACAGACCGCTGTGAATTGTACACCAATAAATTAGGTAACTTAGATGAAATGGGCAAATTCTTAGAAACACACAAACTACCTACACTAACTCAAGAAGAAATAGAAGATCTCAATAAACCAACTACTAGTAGAGAGATTGAATCAGTCATCAAAAACCTCCTAACAAAGAAAAGCCCAGAGCCAGACGGCTTCACAGGAGAATTCTACCAAACATGCCAGGAAGATTTAGCTTCAATTCTGATTAAACTGTTCCAAAAAATTGAAGATGAGGAATCACTCCCTAATTTATTCTACAAGACAACATCACCCTCATGCCAGGGCCAGATAAAGATACAAAAAGAAAAGAAACTTGCAGACCAAAATCCCCAAATCTATGAATATAGATGCAAAACTCCTCAATAAAGTACTAGAAAACCAAATCCAACAGCATATTAAGTGAATTATTCACCACGATCAATTTCTGGTATGCAAAGTTGGTTCAACATAAGAAAATCAATTGATGTAATACAGCACATTACCAGAAAGAAGGGTGAATAAAATCACATGATCCTGTCAATTGATGCAGAAAAGGCATTTGACAAAATCCAGGCACCCCTTCATGATAAAAACACTTAGAACACTAGGAATAGAAGAAACTTCCTCAACATGATAAAAGGCATATATGAAAAAAACTCAGCCAACATCCTATTTAACGGTGAAAGACTGAAAACTTCCCCTCTAACATCTGGGACAAGACAAGGATGCCCACTGTCATCCCTGTTACTTAACATTGCATTGGAAGTTATTGTCAGAGCAATTAGGCAAGCCAAAGAAATAAGAGGCATTCAAATTGGAAAGAAGTAAAACTTTTCCTATTTGCAGAAGGCATGATTCTATATACCAAAAATCTTGAAAAAATCCACAACAGAGCTTCTAGATCTAATAAATGAATTCAGTAAAGTAGCAGAGTACAAGATCAACACCCCGAAATCAGTGGTGTTCCTATACACAAGCAAAGAACAATTGGAAGAAGAAGCAAGAAAAATTCCATTTATAATTGCAACTAAAAGAGTCAAATATCTCAGAATAATTCCTAAATCAGGATGTAAAAGACTTGCACACAAAAAACTACAAAATATTGCCAAATGATATCAAAGGGGACCTAAATAAATGGATTGGAAGACTAAATATTAAGATGTCAGTATTACCCAAAGTGATTTGTATATTCAATGCAATCACAATTCCAACAACTGTCTTTGCAGAAATGGAAAAGCCAGTCATCAAATTTATATGGGAGAGGAAGGCACCCTGGATAGCCAAAGACATCTTGAAAATGAAGAATGAAGTTGGAGGACTCACACCAATTTTAAAACTTACTACAGAGCCACAATAATGAAAACAGCATGGTATTGGTACAAGGACAGATATACAGACCAATGGAATCAAATTAAGAATTCAGAAATAAAACCAAACATTTATATCCAATAGATTCTTGACAAAAGTGCCAAATCCACTCAACTGGGAAAGAGTAGTATTTTTAATAAATGGTGCTGGGAAAACTGGATCTCCATTTGTAAAATAAAAGGAGGACCCCTAGCTCACAACTTATATAAAAATCAACTCAAAATGGAGAAAAGACCTAAATATAAGAGCCAGAAATATCGAACTCCTTGAAGAAAAAGTAGGGAAGCATCTTCAGGACCTTGTATTAAGAAATGGTTTCTTAGACTTGATACCCAAAGCACAAAAAACAACAACAAAAATAGATAAATGGGACTCCATCAAAATTTTAAAACTTTTGTGCCTCAAAGGACTTCAACATGAAAGTAAAACAATAACCTATACAATGGAGAAATACTTGGAAACCACATATCTGACAAAGGTTTAATATCTAGAATATATAAAGAAATCCTTAACTTAACAAAAAGACAAAAAAACCAATTAATAAATGGGTAAAAACTTGAATAGACCTCTCTCCAAAGAAGAGTTTAAAATGGCCAGAAAGCACATAATAAGACGCACAACATCCATTAGCCATCAGGAAAATGCAAACCAAAACCACAGTGAGGTATCATTTCACACCCCTTAGAATGGCTGCCATTAAAAAAAAATGGAAACTTGCAAGTCTTGAAAAGGATGTGGAGACACTGGAGCATGCATTCATCGCTAGAGACCAATTAAAATGGTGCAGCTGCTGTGGAAGACAGTTTGGCAATTCCTCAGAAACTTAAATATGAAATTACCATATAACCTGGTGATCCCACTACAGTATTACATACCCAAAAGAATCAAAAGCAGGGACTCAAACAGATGTTTGCCCACCAATGCTCATAGCAGTACTATTCACAATTGCCAAAAGATGGAAGGAACCCAAGTGACCACCAACTGATGAACAGATAAACAAAATGTGGTATATACATATGATAAAATATTAGTCACCCTTAAAAAGAAATGAGGTTCTGATACATGAGACAACAGGGATGTACCTTGAAGACATTGTGTTGAGTGAAATAAGCCAGATAAAAAAGGACACAAATTGTATGACCTAACTGATATGAAATAATTAGAATAAGCAAACTCATAGGGTCAAAATCTAGAACATAGGTAACCAGGGGGCAGGGTGGAGCTGGGGATGGGAAGGGCTGAGAGTATGCAGGGTTCCTAGTGGAATGACGGAGATGTTTGGGTAATGGATGTTGGTGATGGGAGCACAGCAGTGTAAATATTAACAGCACTGAGGTATATCTGTTAATGTGGTTATGGGGGGAATGCTAGGTTGAACATACGGTAACAGAATAAAACTAATTTTAAAAAAGGACTGCATACACAAACAGTGAACACCAGTTTAAACCATCAACTATAGTTAATAGTAAAATTATGAAAACGTGTGCTCACACATTGTTGGCTGAAGTCCCACACCAGTGCAAGGTGCTAATGGTAGGACAGTCTTTGGAAATCCTGTATCTTATGTATGAGTGTTCTGTAAACCCACAACTTCTCTAAAAAAGGGAAAAATGTTAAATATTGAGATTAGCTCAATTTAATGTGATTTTGAGTTTGATGATAAAAATAATGAATGCATAAATGTTTTAATCTTCAAGGACTTTAAAGACATGTCTAAAATAAGGGCTTTTCATGGGAACTTATGGATGAATATAAGATCTCCCATCTTCTCCAAGAGAGCATGGGTCAGTTTTATCCTGTTACTTAAACTTTGGGGTTCTTCCTGATTCTGAGTTTAGACTAGACAGCCACCTGGGTCCAGTTGGACTAAACTGCTGCTAGCTCCCTCCTTAGGCCTGTCACCCTGCGTCACTTGGGATGGAAATGTTAGGCACATCTAGCCTCAGACTTAGGGAAGTGTTGTGATGTGTGCAAATCACATGAAATATTAGGTTAAGATGATGTTTAGGAGATTAATCCCCTCCATTCTCCCTTAACTGGAAGGAATGCTGAAAAAAAAGTTACATCCCTGTTTCCTCAGGGACGTCATCAAATCTGAGACTTGTAAAAGAGCTTAAGTAGTGCAACTGGTGCAAGAAGAACTCTTTTTGTGCACTTAGTACAAACAAAGGTCCTTGGCAAGAACAGAGAACAAGCAGCTGCAAGGGATTTGCTTAGAAAACCAAAAGGTTAAATACTCTTAAGAGAGGGGAGAGAGAGGAAATACCCACTAAAGTCTCTGATATGTCATTTTTCTTTCCTGCCCTTGCATAGCCTTCCAGAAGTAAATATGCCTGTCTATGGCTGAAATGACCAAAAGAATCTCCTACTTAAGAATGATCGTACTGTCAACATTTTCTCTTTATCTCATTTAATTTAAGCAAGCATAGGGACCTATCATTAAATCACTAGAAATAAATCATTTACATTCCCTGGCCAGGATGTCTTTTCTCTATGTGATCATTAAAAAGAGACTACTGATTGTGCTTTAACCCCCATATAAATATTATGAGAGTTAATAGGAGTGCATAATACATAAAACAATTGCCTTTAAATGAAATAACTGCAAGTACACACCTGAATTTGTTGGCTTATGGAAACTGGGGGCAATAATACAGTATAATAAATTTCTTGGAAGACTTGATAAAGGGGCTATCCATATACCAAGTTTCTTAAGATATAATCATGAAATTAATAGGGCCTTGTTTCATATTTGTATGTAATTTAACTGATCACATCTTTCTAAAATATTCCATACCGCTGCAACATAATTTTCAGTTCAAAGCTGGGTAATGTGCAATGTATAATTTCATAAAGAAATTTATACAACGTCAGAATTTTACTAGAATACACTAGAAACACAATTGCTACAATGTTGAAACATGGAATCATCAAAATATGACTTTTTCACCTAAAAACTGCAAATTCTTGTTCTATTAGAAAATACAATAGTCAGTTGAATAAAGCATGCGATTGAATACCATGAAGCCACTAGAAAAATGTGGGCATATCTATATATGTACTGATATGAAAGTCATTACAAGATCACTGTTAAGTGATAAAAGCAAGTTCTCAAACAGTATGTATATAATGCAACTATTTTTGCAAAAATATATATATACTTTTATAATTACTATCTTTATAAATACATACACAGTAAAAATCTGGAGGAATATACGCTATGCTGTCAGCCTTGGCTATCGCTAGAAAGTTAAATTGTTAAAGGAAAGCTTTGTATTCTATGTAACATTTCTGTAACATTTTAGTTAACAAGCATGTATCTACCACATTTGAAATCAGATAAAGACTATTTAAAAAATCTAGATAGATGGCAAATAAGCACAAGAAAAGATGTTCCACACCATTAATAACTAGGGAAGTGCAAATTAAAGCCAGGAGATACCATCACAGGTCGCTCATAATCGCTAAAGTAAACAACAGTGACTTCACCCAACTGCAGGGTGCGAGAAACTCTGCCACCCAAACCGCTGTGGGAATATAAAGTGTCCAGCCACTCTGGGAACGGTTTGAAAGTTTCTTCTACTTACCCAAGGGAAAACGTATTTTCTCATAGAAATCCATAAATGACTGTTTCTAGCGGCTTTTTTTTTCTTTCTTTGCTGTCAAGTGACTTTTACTGAGTATTCCCTTTGGCTCCTCACCGGCTGGTGCTCCAGCGCTCAGGGGGTCACCTAGCTTTGGGGTCACCTAGGAGCATCCGAGGTGGCAGGGCGGTGCAGCCACAGATTGGCGGGTCCCCAGAATCTCTTTAATGGTTCCAGACAGTCTCTACCTAAAGGTCCTGCCGCATCTGCCCGGCAAGGCTGACCATCTCATCAGAAGTGGTATTTCCACCACTGCATGTTTGCTCCACCTGCCTCGGGGGGTTCCCTCAGGGCTCGGAGGGTCAGGGCAGGGGCCGGAGGACCCCCTGGACGTGGGCCTGTCTGCTCTGATGGCCGTTCCACCAACCCTCTGGCCCCCCGTCAGCAGGGGCCCCGGCAGTGTCATCACCAACCTGTTTTGGAGACCGGCCGAGGGGCCGACCTCGGGGGCAGGCGTGGCGCCGCGTCCCCACGGGGCACCTCAGGTACCTGTAGAAACGAAGACTCGGGGCCTGCAAAGGCAGCCCGGACTGCGCCTCGGGCCCGGGGGAGTGAGACCCAGGGCCTCTGCAGGCCTTCCCAGGCTGCCCCAGCGCTTCTGCGTCCTCCAGACAGCGCGAGAGTCGCGCGAACAGCCACGGACGGAGGGGAAACTGAGGCCCGGAAGGGTGAGAGGTCGGGCGGACAGCAGCCGGACACTCCCGACAGCCCAGGGGGACACGGCCTCAGAGCGCGGCGTAGGCGGCGGCCCCACGCGCTGCGCGGAGAGCGGGCCGCACCCAGGCCGGAGAACGAGTCACCCGCCTCCTCCAGCAGGGAAGGGGCTGCTTCGTCGTCGCCGCAGGAAACGGCTCCCTGCAACTGGCGAGTGGACACACCAAGGAGCGTCCATCACGTGGAGCGCTGCCAGGAACCAGCCACTGCTGCCCCCAGCCACGCAGCCGACTCAGCTACAGGCCGCAGAGGGCAAGGAGCCAGAGCCTAAGGCTGCGGGACTCCATTCTAGGACGTTCTAGAAGAGGCACGAGGATAGGGTTGGAGGAGAGCTCAGGGGTAGCCGGTGACCAGGAGGAGGACGAGGCAAGTGGAGGCTCTGGGGAGTGCCTGTATCTTCACTGCCCTGGTGGTAACCAACTCTAGCCCTCTAAGCTTTGGTCCAAACTCAGAAGAGCTGTGCACCAAAAAAAGTGATTTGCATTGTATGTAATTTTTTTTTAAAAAGAAGCATGCTATTTGAAAAAGATCTAGTTAATGCTTTTCCCCAAAGACTTGCCTTCATTCTAATTAATGCTTGTTTTTTATTCTCTCCATGAGTCTTGATGCATACTGTAAAATGTCCAGGTAGAGGTAAGTAAAACTGGTTTTAAATTGACAAAGGTAGTTGCCAAGTGTAACTTACCTGTGATATTACTGCTCCTTAAGGAAAGATTGGGAGTTCAATGTGTTAGCTTGGAAATTATATAGAAATGCAAATTATGTGAAGTGTAGGTCAAAACTCAGGCAGAGTGAATTATTCAGATTGCGGGTGCTGGACACCCAGACTCATCTCCAGACGGCTCCCTCCCCAGGCTCCTCTCCCATCAGGTAGTCAGATACAAGAGATTGTCTGTTCCCATTTGTCTTGAATAATGCTGGCTACCTTTCCCTAGTATTAAAACCAGAATAAATTTCACTGAAAATGAGACAATTATTTTATTCCCTCTGAAACTCACCTGAGACACTATATGTAAAAAAAAAAACACCCTTAAATACCCTAAGCTTGGAGCACACCCTCATTCTGGGTCTCAATTCAAGGACACTCACAAGGCCCTTGAGAGCCAGAGCGAGGGTTTCTCTCTTCTAATAGCTTGGTGATGTCTGCGTAGGCTCAGAAACGTAAAATCTTACATTTAGATGGGCAGCTTGAAAACAATCTCTTCAGCAGTTAGCATATTATTAGGCAAAATAAAAGTACTGTTTTCAGTTACGTATTTCCTTTGTCTTATGGAGGGGCAATGCGAAAAACAACAATGTAATTAATAAATAAGTAAATAAACAATGAAATAAGAGGAAAAGAAGGAAGAGAAGGGGAATATGAAACACCACCAGGACCAAATCCACCAGGCCTGAAGCCGGGAGGCTGAGATTTTCTTGGTCACCATTTCCTAGAAATGTGGCCTCATCTATTCACGTGGCTAGTTACTGGTTCAGTACTTGGGTTTGTAGATAGAAGTGGCTGCGTCAGATTGTTCTGTGGAACTAAGTCCTTCAGTGGCCCGTCAGGCTTGGTCACGGCCCTCCAAATGTCCTCAATGAAGTGGCCGCTCCACATAGTGCACTACAGAGAACGAACTGAAGGAGTGCCTCCCCAGATGTCCTTCTATGTTGTTTTATTTCCCTCCTTTTAATAGACCACCCTCCCTCCTGCTAGGATCTCTGCCTATTTGATTCTACACGCTGCTCTGTCACTGCGGCCAGCGAATGCTTCGGCAGGGGCCAAGGGAGGTCCCTCTCAGCCCAAACGGTCAAGTCAGCGCTCCCATGCCTAGATCCGGAGAACTAGGTCTCTTAAGCCCATCCTACATCCTTTGTCTTTGAAGGGATTATGGCATTGGGGAAAGACTGCATCACTGGGGCTTTGAAGGGATCTGAGAGGGAGTGATTGAGTGCCCATTTCATCTCTGTTCCTGCCGGCATGACGTGGGGCAGAAGGAGTGGGGCTCCAGCTCAGATGGGCAGCCTGGGAGCTTGGAGGCCAGGCTCCGCTCTCACTGCCATGATGCTTGGACAAGCTGCTGAGTTCGAGTCACAGTGTTGCCACACTAAAATCAGGATGCCGGACTGCAGGATTTCTCAGGTCCCGTCCAGTTCTAAAATGCTATACATCTATGAAATAAGGGGAAAATGCATGAGACCCAATTAAATCAAATTAGTAACGAAGCTCAAGGATGCATAAGCTCAGCATTCTTCCTGCATTGGTAACTCAATTTTCCCCAGTACACTGGTTATTCAAGATACAGAGTAAAAGCTAACGATGTGGAGGGGAAACAGATGTTATCAAAGCACAGCTTAGAAAGAGATGTCTCTAAAATTCTCGGGCATGTGGTATAATGCTGTTCTGTACTCAGGTTTCCTGTGTTAGCCTCCCAGGCCCAAGCCTCAGCCTACTGTGGAGTAGCTGTGTAACCTTTCTCTGAGCCTCAGTCATCAGATTTAAAGGGGTAATAACATTATTCTCCTCGGGGCGTTGCTGTGAGGATTAAATGAAATCATGCATGCATGCCTGGATCATGAAACACTTGATAAATGTTAATTATTATTATTATTTACGGTACAGTGAATGGTGCACTCCAGAACTAGACAGCAATGGATGGCAGCGAGTAGAGGGGACAGCTCTGGTGGCGTGGTAAAGGCAGCAGACTTCACAGCCAAAATCCAGGGGTTTAGCTCAAGATAACCCCGTTAAAGAATGTGCACACGCATGCAGAAACTTCCACTGCAGAAGACGTCGGGCATCACCCCTTAGTAGCTGGATGACTTAGACTGTGTCTCCCGACCTCTAGGAGCCTCGGTCTCTCCATGAGGCCCTTCCCTCAAGGAGGCTGCATCGAACTACGTGAAATACCCCCTTGCAAACCACAAACTCCTCTTCGAATGAAAGGACAGTCATGCTCCTTAGGCTAGTAAGATTAGGAACTAACACCTATGACAGAAATCTTTCTAAAATAAGAGATATGTTTCTCTGCCGTCCTAAAATACTTTGCATTTTGCAGTGATTCAGGGAAAACGTCACAAACATCTGTGACCGACAATTAAAACGGACCTGGCTGTGGTGCCGTTGGAACCTCCTCTCATTCCCACAGCATGGGTCCCCAAGGCTGTGGGTCCCCACTCTTGCCCTGTGCTGGCCCCAGTGTGCACCTTCCTTCCTTCACGGGTGCTGTGCTCTGGCCTCTGCTCCCGCAGCTCTGCATTCACACCACACCATCACCATGGGAAATAGAGGTAGAAAGAGTACTAAGCCTTCCCCTGGAATGCCAGTTTGAGAAGAGCCTTTGTGTGCAGAAGGGGCCTATTAAATCATGTTTCCTGGAAAAGACCTAGTCTCCACGTGGCCCCGGTGGGTGTGAGCATGGTGACGACTAGGGCCTTTGGAAGATGTAATTTTTAGTTAAGGGTTGGCCCAGCCAAATAAGGGGGCCTTAATTCAGGTTACTGGACACCTTAGAAAGAGAACCCAAAGTCACAGAAGGCAGAAAGGACAGGACATCTCCTTGTAACAGGAGGAGAAATGCACAGCAGCCCCGAGGACTGCTGGCAACCAGCAGCAGAACGCCATGGCATCAGAGGAAGAAACCCTCGCCAAAATCTTGATGTGCGACTTCTTCCAGCCTCAAAACCATAAGCAAATACATTCCTGTCATTAAGCCCACCATTTTCTGGTATTTGTGGTGGCAAATTAAGGCACTGCGTATTTAGGTAGTTTGGAAAGCCTGATTAGCAGCAGCTGAACTCTGGCAGACTGAAACACACTAAAGCAGGGACAGATAAGAATTCGATGGCTGGTGAGTGGTAGTGAGGTTAGGGAGGCTGGAGGGGGCCGGCCCCGAGGGGCAGCAGCGAGAACAGGAAGGAGCCAAGAGACTGCAGAGCGTAGATCTATGGAGCGTGAGTCATCGAGGCACGCGTTGGACACCCACCACCATCAGCTGCTCCACGAGGGGACGGGAATATGTCAGTGGAGGAAATGGGCAAATTCTTTATCTCTGTGAATTTACAATTGGACGCACTGAGAGGGAAAGTGGGAAGTTAAATAGGGGTGACCGAGGTTTCCGGGCTGGGTGCCTGGGGAAATGGTGGTACAATTAGCAGCAAAGGAAGGTATGATGAGGGCAGGGTTGGTGTGAAAAGTGGCCCATTCAGTGCTCAGCATAATGACTTCGAAGAATTGGTACCTAATTAAAATCCTTTTCTAAATTAAACGGGGCCTGGATTTAACTTTTGGGTCTGTGGTTGGCGCAGTGACCTAGCTGCAGCCACCTTCTCCCAGTGTCTAGTTAAAGAGGCCCACAGAGCGGACTGGAGACACCTGTTGTTCCCGGCCCCGAATTTTAGGAGGCATACTCTTGTAGACCTTGTATCAGAAAATACCTTAAAGTATCGGTCACGGAGCTCGGTGGTTCAGTGGTAGACTGCCTCCCTGCCACGTGGGAGATCGCATTCAATCCTGGGCCAGGCACCCCTCCCCACCCCATCCCCCCAAAAAATCAGACAGTATCTTTGAGTATATAAAAAGTTACTAAAATATTTATCAAGTTACTTTTCTCATAAAGTTCTTCTACAAAAATTGAAAGCATAAAATTAAATTGTCAAGGTAGTTTTTGCAGATGGCAAGATAACATAAACTAACTACATTGTCTCCTGAGGATCTAATTTAGTACAGTGATTGAATACAGAGAACTGATATGTCCCTTAGGTTGCATATAAAATATCAGATATGTCCAGGAAATTATTGCCAATGAATGGATTTTGGTCAATTCCTGACCAAATTCTCTCTGCTTTGTACCCGACATAACAATATTCAGTTTGATTCATCAGTGAAAGCTCCAGAGACCGCAGATGTGCACTGAAGGCAGTTGACATGCTATTGGGAAATCTCAGAGCCTTACTCTTTTATTCTTTCCCAGACCAGGGATAATTTTACTCTCCCATAGAACTGACCACAAAAATGATAAGGTCATTTTTTTCCCCACAAAGCATATATTGAATCTGACCATTCACTTAAGGCATTTGTTTTAACTTTACTGTTCTGAGCCATAAGCTATAAAATAGATGATTTTAACTGGAATATATATTGACTGCAGATTCAACCAATCAATCACTTAGACCAAAGGAAAACCTATTTGCAAGATTTCTGTAAAACAATGGTTCTTAATTTTGGCTACACTTTGAATCACCTGAGGGGATTTAAACTATGCTGATACCCAATTCCCACCTACAGAGCTTCTAATTTAATTGGTCTGGGTTTTAAGAATTTAAAAAGTCCCCAGGTGGTTCTGGTGTGTGGCAGTTGTTGAGAACCCCAGGTGTAGAGCATCCTGGTGGGCTTGCCAGGATAAGCCAGCTGCAAAATTCTCCAAAGAAGCTGACCTCTGAGAGGTATTTATTTACAACAAATACATGCTAAAATCAGTGATTTTAATTTTGGTATACTTGATGTCCCCTGTCTTTCTTATAGTTAGTTCACAGATGTAGCAGCTTCTGAGGTCTGCTCCAGATTCTTGATAATAATCCATTTCATCAGTACAGAGGAGGGGGCTTCTTTTCTACTTCATTTTGGCAGTGGGAAACGTACTCATCCAACTCATGGCTTATCTTTGTGAGGTTCGTGGTCGTGGTGAACAGAAGGGCCACCAGAGGGTAGAACCCACTGGAAACCATGTAGAATTGAGACCTTGTTCCCATCCGTGCTGATCTTGGCAGTATTAGTACAATATGAATAAACATGAAGAGCATTTGATGTGGAGATCCCACTACTTGGGTCTGTCCATATCAATAGAAGCAAAGACTGAGGAGAGAAGTTGATTTTAGAGACTTCATATTTCTGTCTTTTCTTTATTTGTTAGTTGTTTGTGGTTTTGTTATTTCTCATGTTTATACTCTGAGGATTTCTGGATCATTTGGGAGTACACAGTCATTTTGGATGGCTTATGGACCAGGTTCCTGTCACTAACATATACACATATTCAATATCTATTTACATATGATATATTTAGCACATTTGTATATACTTAATACATATGAATGAATGATAGTGATAAATGAAGCATAACTATTTTTATGTTCTATGCTGCCCTTGGGGCCACTCAGATCTTAGCTTAGCTTCTACTAGCTGTTGTAGCCTGAGCAAGTCACTTCGATTCTCAGAATCATATTTTCCTTATCTTGTAGAGTTGAAAATAATACATTACAGTGTCCAGTGCATAGCAAATGCTCATTAATTACAGCTATTTGTGGTAGTTAGGTTCAGGTGTCAACTTGGCTAGGTGAAGGCACCTAGTTCTATTGCTGTGGACATGAGCCAATGGCATGTGAACCTCATCTGTTGTTGATTACAACTGCAGTTGGCTAGGAATCGTGTCTGCTGCAATGAATGATGTTGGATTTAATTGGCTGGTGCTTAAATGAGAGCGCTCAATGTAGCACAGCCACAGCAGCTCAGCATACCTCGTCTCAGCACTAGCAGCTGAGCTCAGGCCTTTGGAGATGCAGAAAGAAATCACCCCAGGGAAAGTTGTTGGAACCCAGAGGCCTGGAGAGAAGACCAGCAGAGATCACCCTGTGCCTTCCCGCATAAGAAAGAACCTCAGTTGAAAATTAGCTGCCTTTCCTCTGAAGAACTAATGAAATAAATCCCCTGTTATTAAAAGCCAATCCATCTCTGGTGTATTGCATACCAGCAGCTAGCAAACTAAAACCTATTCCTATCTCCAGGGTAAGGGCCATGTTTTCTCTACAAAGTTTAGTTATGTATAGTTCCCTAAGCAATGATGGTATTCAATAAAGACAGTATAATTATGAATAACATGGAAAATAAGGACTAGTTACATTCGTCAGCCTGGAAGAATTAGAGGTACTATCTATAACTTGTTACTGAGTAAATGGCTGGTCTACCAGAGGATCAGACCCACAATCTTGGGAGGTGAAAAGCTTGGGTCCTATGTAGTCTGCCACCTGAATGGGATCCTGGGGCAGTAAGAGGACATTAGGTAAAAACTGAACAAATGTGAATGAAGTATAGAATTTAGTGACTGATGATGCATCGATATTTGTTCATTAGTTGTGATAAATGTATCATGCTAATATTAGATATTCATACTAAAGAAAACTGGTATGGGTTAAACCGGAGCACTCTGTCTTATCTTTGAAATTATCCTGTAACTCTAGAGCTACTGTAAAATTGAAAATTTATTTCAAAAGTAAATGAAAATGATATACCTGAAGCCATTAAAAAAAAAAAAAAAAAAAAAAAAACACTTGGGTCCTAGAGTCAGACTGCCTGAATCTGAATTCTGGTTTCAACCCTCACTGGCTGGGAATTTGACCAAGTCACATTATCCCTCTCAGCTCAATGTCTTTGTCTGTAAACTGGTTATGGTCCTTGGATTAATGAAATACTGCATATCCAGTCCTTAGCGAGAGCCTGGTACATTATAGGGGTTCAATTAAGGCTTGCTGTTATTATTATTGGCTTTATTAGCATTGTTCTGACTCATGCACCAACTTCTAAAGGAAGTGACAGTGGCCAGCAGGTCACATGCAGCAGAAATGAGGCGATTCAATTTGGTAAGAAACACAGCCTGTCTAGGAAAGAACTGCAGATGAAGCCAAGGACAACAGGCTCTGGAAACACAGCCACAGTCACAATGGAGATTGTACATGCTGAGGTCATTCCTGAGCCGTCACTCAGCTTATTAGAAGTTGACCAATCCTCATTTACTCAACACAGCATTGGGTAGCTGTGGGAGTCTTAAAGGAAATGAAAAGTATAAACTTTGAAGGAACTTATGGTCTTCATAAGGAACTTATGGTGGGGAGAGAAGTCTGTAAGAAGATGGATACAGAGGCTATATAATTAAGTGCCCTATTGTATGGGCCATCCTATGCCCATAGTAGAAGTTACGGGAAGGGAGAGGGCATTTTGGCCTCCCCACACCATCCTTTCTAGAGGAAAATACTGCCTCTTAGCAATATCCTCTTCAAATATAGTGACAGTGGAGGTATCTTGTCTACCAACATAAAACCACACCTTTTTATTCCTATTTTTCCAGCAACAATCCAGAATGAAACAAGTATGTGAGGAATCAGGGAACGCATTATTCAGGAAAAAGTTCAGGAGTTATGAAAGATCTCTTTACAGCACTTTTTTTTCCAATTCAAATCAGGAAGGGTGTGGTAGCTTGAAGCTGTATGTACCCCAGCAAACATGTTCTCACATTTAATGCATGCTGTGAGTCGGATGTTTGATGAGGCCGCTTCAGTTAAGGTGTGCTCATCCCAAAAAGGATGGGCCTTAACCCAATTACTGCAGTCCTTTACAAGAAATAAAATTCAGACAGAGAGAAAGCCACAGAAGCAAGAAACTCTATCAACAGAACCCGGAAGAGAAGGACGAGACCAGGCGACACGGCCGTGTGTCTTGCCATGTGACACAGAAGACAGTCCCAGAATGCCATGGCCTTCAAGGAGAAAGCCTCACCTTGATGATGCCTTGATTTGGACTTTCTTTTAGCTTCAAAACTTTAATCTTCCCCTAGTTTAAGCCAACCCATTGCATAGTATTTGCTTGAGCAGTCTGGGAAACTGAAGCAAAGGGCTTCCTGAACCGCCCTTCTGTTTCAGGTGCTATGCTAGATCCAAGAGATAATTGAGAAGGTAGGGGCCTCCCTCCAAGGGCTGTTTCACCTTGTGATAGCCGGGTAGGGCAATGGAGGAATCCATCTCTAAGGCCCTTCTCTTTCTCTATGTATTGGCTGGTAGCAACAGTCTGAAATAGAGATACGGAATAGGTAAGAGAGCATAAAGAAAGACAAAAGTATACCATTATGTGAGAGCTACCCTTGAGTCCTTTTAGCCAGCTGAAGGGACAGACATAAATGGGCCATTTCATTTTTTCAGGTGAGGAGCTGAGACAAGGTGTGCCCAGGTGTGAAGACCACAGAAAAGAGGGTCTTCAGGTAGCTGAGCCTCAGGCAGGTTGTCAGTGTGACGTGATGTCTGAACTACATACTGAAGGGAGTCAGAGCTCACCAGGAGACGGGAAAGGTGATGGGGAAAGAACAGCATGAACAGAAGCATGCCAGGGTCAAGCTGTGTGTGTGGAAGGGGACTGCAAAACAGTTCAGCATTTCTAAAGGTGTAAAGCAGGAAAGGGCAGGAATGGACAGGAACAGAAACCAAGCCACAGAGGGGTTTTTTCAGCCCTGCTGGACAGCTTGAACTTTATCTTAAAGATGTGGGAGTTCTGCCACAGAGTTTTAAGCAGAGACCTGTGATGATCAGATTTCTGGCTTTGATGCCTGCAGAGAAGGACTTGGGGAAAGCTACAACAGCTAGAATTGGGTACACCTGCATGAACAGTGGCTTGAGCAAAGAGGGTTTTCTCCTGTAACAAGAAGTCTGTGGATAGGCAGTTACTGATGGGGTCAACACCCCCTTCCTTCCTGTCTTTCTGCTCTGCCATGCTTAGTGTGTTGGCTTTGTCATGGTTGTTACCTCATGGCCACGAGAGGAATGCATGAGCTCAAGTCATCACATCCATATTTAAGGCAGCAAATATGGGGGAAAGATACAACTGTCCCCTTTAATCACCAAAGGAAAAACCCTTCCAGAAACCACCAGGCTTTTAGTAGATGTCGGCGGTTAGGTCACAGCTCTGTCCAATGGCTGCTCTAACTGCAAGAGAAGTGGAGAAAGCCATCATTTTCTTACCTCTATAATAGATATGAGCAAGGGAGAAAAGATTGGCAATAAGTGTTGGGAAGGCGAACCTGAAGTTTCTGCCACAAAAGCTAATAGGTGAAAGGTGGGGAGACCTAAACAGGGCATAGTAAGAGTGAAATGGATATTTTTGGTGTTAAGTAAAACTGAAAACTCAGAAACCCTGAGCAGTGGTTCTAATTCTCCCGGATGTGGGCTGAGGTCCCTGTGGGCCATCCCAGGGGTATGTACAACTGAAAATTGGATATAAGTTCATAAAACACAAGTGGTGGCTCAGGGGTCACTATAATATAGGTGTGTAATGAGGCCATTAGAAGCATCCAGATACTCAAGGAGAGCATGGAGAGAGGGAGAAGAGCAGGGAGCCATGGTCATGTCATGTTTTTGGACAATTGGAACAGAGGCTGGGGAATCCACAGGAAATACTACAAAAGAAATGGCCAGAAGAGTCAAGGTAGCAGAAGTGAGTGGTCAGTAGGGTCAGAAGAACAAAAAGCTTCAGTAAAATATTAACTGAAAAGTGTCTGTAGGACTTGGTGTCCTGGTTAGGTTCATATGTTAACTTGGCCAAATGGTGGTGCCTGTTTGTCTGGTTGGGCAAGTGCTGGCCTGTCTGTTGCTATGAGGCCATTTCATAGAATTAAATCGTGATCATGTCAGCTGCATCCACAGCTGATTCCATTTGTAATCAGCCAAGGGGAGTGTCTTCTGCAATGAGTGATGCTTAATCTAATCACTGGAAGCCTTTTAAGGAGGATTCAGAAGAGACAGGCTCTTCCTGCTTCAGCTAGCGAGCCTCTCCTGTGGAGTTCATCCAGACCCTCCATCGGAGTCGTCGGCTTCACAGCCTGCCCTGTGGATTTTGGACTCTGTTCCCGCGGTCACGTGAGACACTTTTATAAATTTTGTATTTGCGAGTATTCCCTGTTGATTCTGTTTCTCTAGAGAACCCTAACTAATACACTTGGTAATATGAATCTCACTGCTGACCTTTTTTGGGTCCCTTCAGTGAGGTGATAGAGGCGTAAAGAATTCTTTTTGCAGTGGAATAAAGCAGGGCAGGCAGTAAATATAAATTCTTTTCCAGTGGATGTTCTAGAAAGAAGAGAAATCAAATTAAGGAGAAAATGAAGCAAGGAAATTTTGGTTTTTTCTTTTTATAGATAAAACCAGGATGTGTTTAGAGCTGAGAAGAAAGAGTCAATAGAGAAGGAGTTAAAGAGTCAAGAGTGGGCGATAAGTGACAGAGCAAAGGCCAGGAGGGTATGGGCCAGGGCCTGGGACCCATGAGGATCACATCTCCCCTCAGGCCAGAGGAAACGCCGGGTTCAGACACACGTTTGTTGGCTGTGGTAGGGTTAATGATATACCCCAGTAAGTGTATTTTAATATTGATCTGTGTTCCTGTGGGTGTGAATCCATTGTTATATGACCTTCTGAAGCTAGTCTTTTTAGCTAAAGTGTGGCCATCTGAATAAGGGGGGCCTTCACCCACATCCCCAGAAGCCGTATAAAGAGAGCCTGGAAGCCACGGGCATCCGAGAGAATGCCATCCGGCAGGAGGACGCACGCCAAGGATCCCCAATTATCGCCACCAGAATGCCACTCACCCTGGCAGGAGGCGAGCCTTGCCAATGTCTTGATTCTGGACTTCTTCTAGCTCGAAATTGTGAGCCAAGAAATTCCTGCTGTAAATCCAAAACCAATTAGTGGTATTTGTGACAGCAGCTCTGGGAACAAAGACAGAGGAGCTGTTTCCTATGTAACTAGAGACATTAGGTTTGGTGGACACTTACCTGAAAAACTCAAAAGGGCTTGCACAATTTGTAAAATAATTGTAATCTTCTGTATTTAAAAACTCAAACCCCTATTTTCTTAAGTCAAGGTGACAGCACCCAATAAAAAAAAAATCCCTCTATTGCCTTACTAAAATATTTACCTGTCGCATCAGTTAAGATGCTTTGGGCTGCAAGTGGCACAATAATTCAAAAGTGGTTGAAGAGTGAGACAAAACAAGACCCTGGAAGTAGCCTTTCCAGGACTGGTGAACTCATTAACCCAGTGGCATTGGCCAGGCACTTCCTGCCATCCTCACAAAGACGGCTTTTGTCCCGTGCTTGGCTCTCGTGGGTGTGAATAGCTGTTACAATTCCTTGCATCACAAATGTACATGACAACAGCAAAAGGCACTCAGGAAGAAAAGTTTGTGTATTCATTTGTCTGTTAGTCAGAAAGGACAGTCTTTCCCAGCATCCCCTCAGCAAATGTCTCCTTCTGTCCTATAGCCCATCACTGCAAAGGCAAAAGGCAGAAGCATGAGTGGTGAACTGAGCTCAGTTCCTCTCCTGGGACTGGGGGAGAAGCCCACCGTGCTGGGGCCTGCTTCCCCCTCTATTTAAATAATATGGGGTTTTTTAAACACAGGAATAAAAGATGATTGGAAAGCATCCAATAGCATCTGCTATACCAACCTTCTTTAAGCTTAGAAATGACATGGTAAGATTGCATCTGTAGTGATTAATATCAAAGGATTGAAAGGCTCAGAGTCTTTTAATGCTAAACATTTAAATTTAAATACTTTCTTCCTTCATGGTTTTTCTTAGGTCTAGCATAATTTCAGACCTAAGAAGAGACATGCTAATTTGCACAACTCTATTTTTATACATGCTAACACCCCCCACCCCTGGAATTTAAAGGATAGTAAAGTTATGCAAAAAAAAAAAAATCACTGTGTGCAAGAAGAATGGAAAGATTTTCTGCCAAGCCTACTACATACCCCTACTACCAAGGGGTATGGATTCTTTGTGGAAGAAAAGGAAATGTCTTCATATAGGTTGTGGTGGCAAAGGCATGGCTATCTGCTTATACCAGGAACATGTATACAGGCCGGTCAGTGCTGCAGACAGAACTTGCCCTTGAACACCAATGCCTACTTGCCACACTGTGGAGAAAATGTGTTTTCATTCTCTTCATTAAAATAACAGGAAGGACCATCGTTCTTTATAACAGAAATACAACCACAAAAGAATACAACTACTGAGACTCTCGCCGAGGTCTGTTGGCAAGGCATCTGGTAACAGCCCTGACTTGGGAAAAAAGTTTTGCTTCTAACTAACCCTCCCTCTCAAGCAGTGCTCAGGTCTGCTCTGAAGATCCAAATTGAGCAGGCTAAAAACCTCTGCAGAAGGTCCTCTGTAGCCTCCAGCCTGAAAGCCGCCTCTGCCTCTTTAACCAGCCTGGCAGGTCATGGAAATGCTACGCTTGAAAAGGGAGCTGTGGGCACACGGGAAGTATTTCTTCAGTATTTACTTTGACCAGTGAAATAGCTATGTTAGGTTCTTTTCCCCCAAGACAAAGTGACAATTTATGAAGGAAACGACTATCCTGGTGTTCTGGAATCTTTTAAAAATAATATTAGAGTAAAAACTTAAAGGAATGTCTGCTCAAGCACAGCTGTCCAAAGCCCCATATTTCAAATAAAATTCAGCCACTTTCTGCAGCGAGGGAGACAGGACCATTTAGTTCAGTCCCTTCTCCACTGAACCTACTTGTTTGCACTAAGACGGAATAGAACTCAAAACTGGTGACATCCTGTTGGTACAAGGTCCCTCTTTGCTTGTTTTGCTGCTAAATGCATGCACATTGCAGGGCTGCTTGCTTTGTTTTCCCAACTGTTTCATGAACTCCTTGAGGCCACAGGCCACATGCTGTACTCCTTTATTTCTCACAGAGCATGTTTTTCGTGGTGGTACTTGCAGGACGTGGCTGCTGAGTGGATGAAGGAATGACTGACAGTGGTAGGTGCATTGCTAGGCTGCTTGAGACAGGGGAGCACACGAGTCTGCCTAGATTGTCAGGAAAGGTGCTAGAAGAGGAAAAGCTGGCAGCAGACGTAGGCTCTAGCTCAAGGTCTCTTTACTCACCTTCTCTCAGTCAAAAAACATTTCTTAAACTTCTCCTAAGGAGCCAGGTAGGCATTGCACCAGGTATAAGATAAAGTTCCTGTCCTAAAGGTGTGGTGAGGAAAACATGTGGGTCAGTGATTACAGGAGATGTGTATAAAGGAGATATGATAAAAGCAAGCACAGAGAAATTAATATAAGGAAAGTTGCATCTAAATCAGATTGCAGTTTCTGGGAAAACTTCCTGAAGGAGAGGGTTTCTTTCAAGTCTTGGAGGATGAGTTAGGTGTTGGCAAGCTGTGAGTGGCTGTGAAAAGCATTACAAGGACTAGGCTTAAGGATGTTCCAAACCATAAAATACGTTGCATTGAGAAATAATGTCTTAGCTGAAGGGGTGGCTGGGGAAGGAGTTGAATTTAGATACGTGGGCTAGTGCTACCTCTACCTCACAAAAGGTCTTGCAGAAATACAGCTTAGTGGTTAAGAGCAGAGGTTTAGAAATCAGAGAGCTGAGTTCAAATCCCAACTCTGCTATTTACCAGCCATGTGACAATAACTGGTTTTTTTAACCCCTCTACATCTTAGTTTCCTTAGAACAATGTCTAATTGTGTTAGTTATCAATTGCTGCATAGCAATTTACTCCAAAAAAATAGCAGTTAAAAACAACATACATTTATTGTGAGTATAGTTGAGGGAGAAAGACTGGGGGCACACATGAAACCAGAAGCAAAGATAGAGGATAAAGGCTGAGACAGTATAACTTAGGAATGCCTAAAGTAGACAAGGACGGTGATTAAATGTACAAATAAAAAACATTTTCGCATGAGGGAGAACAAATGAAGATCAACATTGTAAGATGTTGAAAATGGGATGGTGTACAGGAAAAAGTACAATCAATGCAATCTAGGGTCTATAGTCCACAGTAATGCTGTAATAGGCTTCCACTGAATGTAGCAAAGGCATTATGCCAAAACTAAACAGGCGGGAGGCTTAGAGGAGGGGTATGGATTCTTTGTGGAAGAAAAGGAAATGTCTTCATATAGGTTGTGGTGGCAAAGGCATGGCTATCTGCTTATATCAGGAACCACTGATTTTTTTATATAGGATGGATTGAATGATGTGTGAATAAAACTGCTTAGAAATGAACAGAGAGATACAAGTCCTGCAGAAAATGCAGAGGAGGAGATGTACCTATTCACCCTCAGTAGGAAGCTGAGGGGTGCAGCACCTTGGAGGGCAGCATGGTAGTTCCACAGGAGACTGGAGGTGGGGGTGGGGTTGCCATAGGATCCTGAAACCCCTTTGTTCAGTGTACAGCTGGAATAACTGAGAGTGGGGACACGAATGGACATTTGCACACTGGTGTCTATGATGGCAGTGTTCACAACCCACAATGGATGGAGATGGTCTAAGGGTGCACGACTGAGGAATTGAAAGGGGGAACAACGGTGTATACATATAATGGGCTACTGAGCGGAAGAAGGAATGAAGTTGTGAGGCATGCAACTAGGTGAAAGAACCTTAAGGACTTAATGCTGAATGAAATGTCAGAGACAAAAAGACGAATATTATTCCAGTCATATATGGACTAACTAAAATATAAAAACTCAGTGGTGAACTGAAGTCGAGAGCATGGGTTATCAAGTTGCGTCTTATTGTCAAGGGTCCTAGATGGTAAGTTCTTACAGCATCACATATATTCAGGAGTTGTAACTGTCATTTCTAAATTCTGAGATCCTGGGCTGTTTGTAAACAACCTGGTCATTCCCAGAAACTTCGGGTACTTATGTGACACATGAGACTCAGAGTCAGAGCTCTGAAGCTGTGAAAGTCAGTAGTACCCCATACAGGAATGGTTTAAAAAGTTGAGAAGGGATCAGAGTTCGAGTAGAGATATGAAGGAAGCTAATCTGGTAGGACTAAGGTAAATCAGAATACAGGGTAAAGGATAACATCATCCATATTTTAAAACTTCAACTTCTGTGTGAGATCAAAGGGAGAGATGTTTAATTGGTGCAAAACTTATATTTTGGGTAGCACATTACCTAATTTAACTTGTATGGTCAGTTTAGCTAAACACCATAAGTACATGGAATCTTGAATAGGGTGTGAGATCTTGTTGGTTTGTCCAGGTTAGTGTGATGCCCTGATATATCCCAGAGTAATTTGGGCAGTGAATAAAGGTGAATAAAGAAATATTTGCAAAGTCCCCTTGGGGGACTGAGGAGAAAGGAGAGAATATTCAACTTTCCCATTTGGAGAATTCCTGATATGCTTGCAGGAAATGCGGATAACCAAAGGCTGAGCCTTTGATCTTGGGGTTCACCCCTATGAAACTTATTCCTGCAAAGGACAGGCTAAACCTACTTATAAATATGCCTGAGTCACCCCTAGAGAACCTCTTTTGTTGCTCAGGTGTGGCCTCTCTCTCCAAGCCAACTTGGCAGGTGAACTCACTGCCCTCCCCTCGCCCCCCTGCACACATGGGACATGACTCCCAGGGTTGTAAATCTCCCTGGCAACATGGGACAGAACTCCTGGATGAGCTGGGGCCCACCATCATGACATTGAGAAAGCCTTCTTGACCAAAAGGGAGAGGAGAGGAATGAGACAAAACAAAGTTTCAGTGGCTGAGAGATTTCACACAGAGTTGAGAGGTTATCCTGGAGGTTATTCTTATGCATTATATAGATATCCCTTTTTAGTGTATGGTGATTTGGAGTAGCTGGAGGGAAGTACCTGAAACTGTTGAGTTGTGTTCCAGTAGCCTTGATTCCTGAAGACGGTTGTATAAAGATATAAACTTTTACAATGTGACTGTGTGATTGTGAAAACATTGTGTCTGATGCTCCTTAAATCCATGGTATGGACAGATGAGTTAAAAAAAGGGATAATAGATAAACAGTAAGGGGGGAAAGAGGTAAAATAATTTGAGTAGAGGGAAATAGTAGTGGTCGATGAGAGGGAGAGGTAAAGGGTATGGGATGTATGAGACTTTTCTTTTTATTTACTTTTTTTTGGAGTGATGCAGATGTGCTAAAAGTCGTCATGGTGATGAATACACAACTATGTGATGACATTGTGAGCCACTGATTGCAATCATGCATGGACTGTATGTGTAAAGATCTGTCAATATAAACTTTTTTTAAAGAAACAACAACACGCATTTATTATCTCATAGTTCCTGCGGGTCTTGAATCTGGACCCTGCTTAACTGGATGCTCTGCTTCGGTTTTCTCAGAAGGCTGCAAAGTGTCACCAGGGCTGGGCACCATCTCAAGGCTAGGCTGGGGAAGGTCTGCCCTCATGCTTCCTCACCCGGTTGTGGGTAGAGTTCAGTTGCTACTATTGGGCAGAGGCTGCTCCTCAGTGTGTCAGGTGGGCCTCCCCATCAGCAGCTGCATCAGACACAGGGAATGTGCTAACAGGATGGAAGTCACAATCTGTGCAGCCTCACCTCCGGAGGGGCATCTGTCACCTTTGCAGCCTCACCTCCAGAGGGGCATCCGTCACCTTTGCAGCCTCACCTCCGGAGGGGCATCCATCACCTTTGCAGCCTCACCTCCGGAGGGACATCCGTCACCTTTGCAGCCTCACCTCTGGAGGGACATCCATCACCTTTGCAGCCTCACCTCCGGAGGGACATCCGTCACCTTTGCAGCCTCACCTCCGGAGGGGCATCCGTCACCTTTGCAGCCTCACCTCCGGAGGGACATCCGTCACCTTTGCAGCCTCACCTCCGGAGGGGCATCCGTCACCTTTGCAGCCTCACCTCCGGAGGGGCATCCGTCACCTTTGCAGCCTCACCTCCGGACGGGCATCCGTCACCTTTGCAGCCTCACCTCTGGAGGGGCATCCATCACCTCTGCAGCATTCTCCTGGTTGGAAGAAGTCACTTGGCCACTCTCACTTAGAGAAAGGAATTACCCAAGGGCATGAATGGGAAATGCTTTGTCTGTCACTCTAGCCTATAGCTTATTTCCACTAAATAAAAGTTAGACATCATCATGCTGAATTGAGAGATTTGGAAAAGCTACAGAGACCCTGCAAAAGATTTTAAATCAAGGAATAACTTTAGGTGACTTGGGCAAGTTATTTAATGTCTTTGACTCTTCATTTCCTCTTCAGTAAAATGAAATACTTGATCCCCAAAGAAATGAATAAACGTATGAACCAGCATAAATGTGTCGCTTATAACCACAGACAGCTTTTGACAATCTGTGGAAGCACACTGCTTTGGGCCAGTTTTCCATCTGTGTTGATTCAGTCTGATATCTTATACGGTTTTAAAATTTGGCCCTGTGGGTCCATAAGGATTTCTGTAACTGGATGAACACCTACAAAAAAGTATCTGTCTTTCTAGAGTTTCCTGAGGCTTTTCCAGTGGTTTGCTTTTTTCCTCCTTTTTAAAATACCTTTGCTTCCAAGGAACAGATGGGGAGCCTAAGAGAGAAAACAGACTATTTGGGAAATTCCAAGCCCTTGATAATAAAAATGGTAATAAGCTCTCCTGCAGCTTCTGAGGCTTCACAGAGGGGTTGTTTATTGTGGATGGGGACCCCTCCCCCCCGCAGTGCAGATGGTTTGGAGGGCCCTCCCGAAGCTGCGCCTCGCCTCCTCTCTCACTTGTTTGCTGCCTAAACCGGGTGCCTTGCTGCATTCCCCAAACCCACCGGACTGACCATAGCGTTTCCTGCTCTTCCCTAGTTGGTTCCGCTGGGGAAGGTACTGGGCGCCCCAGGGCCCTGCTGGAGGCCCCCTCGCCCCCTCCCTTCGGGGGGAGGCTGTACCTAGGATCGGCGCGAGCCGTGACACATAGGCGTGCTTCGGAGCAGGACGTTTCCGCGTGGGGCGCAGTGCAGAGGAGCTGACCTCGCCCTTTGCTTCTCAGTCCCCGGCCCAGCCTGGGGGGTGGGGGGGTGGCGAGAGGCGCCCGCACACCCCGCCACCCCCACGCCCTGCCTGCCCGGCGGCAGGCGTTGCGGCAGTCCTCAAATGCACTGCCACGGGGTCCCCTCCGCGCTGCTGGTTCCCCCTCTGTGCTGCGAGCGTGTCTTGCTGCGCCGCTGCCTCGGGCCTCGACGGCAGCGAAGGGAGGGCAGCGGGGACCCTGGAGCTAGCCGGGAGGGGAGGGGGCAGCCCAGGACGTGGGCTCCCGCCTCACCAGCTCCGCCGCGCCCGCCACCGCGGCCTTAGCAAGCCCTTAATGAGAACCAGACGTGGCGGTCGCTGTCGAACGTTCTCAGACCCGGTGATTGGTCCCCGGCCGAGGGCCGAAGCCAGTCAGTTGCCTGGGACGGCCGGAGTCCCGCCCCTGCGGGCGCGGCGGGGACCCCAGTCCAGGCTGGCGCGGCGCCGCTAGAGGACGGGCGGGCAGGCCGGGATCGCGCGGCGGAGGGGCAGCCCACGGGCCGGGATCGCGCGGCGGAGGGGCAGCCCACGGGCCGGGATCGCGCGGTGGAGGGGCAGCCCACGGGCCGGGATCGCGCGGCGGAAGGGCAGCCCACGGGCCGGGGCGCGCGGCGGGGGTGCAGCCCACGGGCCGCGCGAGTATGCCGGGAGGACCCGCGGGCGGGCGGCTGGTGCTGCTCCGGCCGCTGGCGCTATTGCTGCTCGCGTCGCGGGCCGCGGCGCTGCACCCGAGCCAACTCTTTCCCCACGGCGACTCGTGGGGTGACCAGCTTCTGCGGGAAGGGGACGACGAGAGCTCGGCGGCCGTGAAGCTGGCGACTCCCGTGCGCTTCTACGAAGCCCAGTTCCGCGACCTGTTCGTAAGTACAGCCCCTCCTGGGACAGGGCTGGCGGCCTCCCGCCTCTCCCCCAGGGCCAGCGCAGTGTCCTCTCCGCGAGTCCTGTCTCCGGAGCGAAGAAACGGCCCCAGCCCAGCTGTCCCCAACCCCCTGGGCTGGGACCCGGCTTTGCAGAATTGTTGGCACCACCCTTGTGTCCCAGGAGGAAACCAGGTGTGTTGGGGGGCAGCCGGGGGTCCAGTGAGGGCGCGGAAAGGCTTCGCAGGTCTGTGGAGCTCCGGGCTCCCGCCTCCACCCCAGCTTTTCCCCTCGGAGTCTGCGGGAAGTGAGAGGTGGGCGCGCGGGCTCGGGGCGCGTGGACCTGCAGACCTGGGGGTGGGACTCGCCGCTGAAGGCGCGGGAGAGGGGCCTCGGCTGGTGGGAAGCAGCGGCTCCGCCGGGGCCGTGGCAGCGCGGCAGTCCCCGCTGCGGGCCGGGTTGGAGCGGGTCGGAGCCTGCAGCGCCTAGGCGGCGAGAGCACTCACCGGTCCGTCTCCCCCAGGTCGGAACCAACGGCGTCATCTCCACCCAGGACTTCCCCAGGGAGACGCAGTACGTGGACGACGATTTCCCCACGGAGTTTCCGGTCATCGCCCCCTTCCTGGCCGACCTCGACACCAGCCGGGGCCAGGGCCGGGTGCTGTTCCGCGAGGACATGTCCCCTGCGGTCCTGGCGCTGGCCTCGCGGTACGTGCGCACTGGCTTCCCGCGCTCCGCCGCGCGCTTCACCGCCGCCCACGCCTTCCTGGCCACCTGGGAGCAGGTGGGCGCCTACGAGGAGGTCGCACGCGGGGCGCAGCCCTCGGGGCGGGTAAGTGACCGCGAAGCTCGGCAACGGCAGGGACGGGGGCGGCCGTGCGTTCAGGACTGCA
>PVIY010000512.1:141128-196648 GCA_004026745.1 Myrmecophaga tridactyla | reverse complement strand
TAATACTTGATATATACCCAGAAAAGATGAAAGCAATGACATGAATAGACATCTGCACACCAATGTTAATAGCAGTATTATTGACAATTGCCAAATATGGAAATAATCCAAGTGCCCATCAACAGAGGAATGGATAAACAAAATGTGGTATATACATATGATGGAATATTTTGCAGGAGTAAAATGGAATGGGGTCTTAAGGCATGTGACAATGTGGATAAACTTTGAGGACATAATATAGAATGAAATAAGTGCAAAACAAAAGGACAGATACTGTAAGATTTTGCTATTATGACTCCAGTGAAGGTTATCTCAGAGGTTACACTATAGAATATAGCAGACATAGAGGTGCACAAAAGCTAGAGATGGTGAACTGCTACACATAGAGGTTCTACTTAAATGCAAGGGAATGGATTGAAGTGATGGCAACTCATTAGTGGAGCTTTAAGCAGTATTGCCATACTGAAGGTGAATATTATTGAAAAGAGATATATAATGCTACATATCCCACTGATTAAATTTTCAATTATAAAGAAGTTCTTGGATGAACCACTCCAAAGGTTTCATATTAGACAAAGATCCAACAGTAGATGGGTATAGGGAAAACTGAAAATGTATACTATAATCAACAGTTAACAGGAAGACATCAATAGTACCACAACATTATCAGAGGCAAAAAATTGGCAGGGAGGGACAAATGATAAGATGTAGTTTTGATTTGATATTTGGTAAGACTATGTTTGCCAGCCCTTTGCCACTATGAACCAATGAAAATCATCTACAATTGAGAGTGCTGCTGATTGTGCAAGCAAGTGAGGATACATTAAGACATGGTTTTGAACATAATCTGTTATGCCCAATAAATAGAGGAAGCCAAAGGATGCAATGACTGAGAAGCAGAATGGTGAACTCTGATACATTTATATGATGGAATATGGTGTGGTTACAAAAAAGAATGTCAAGAAGTATGCAAAGAAATGAATAAATCTTAGGGACAAAACATTGTACAAAATAAGCCAGAAACAAAAGAACAAATATGCTAAGATCTCTTTCAGAAAGTATTTATAAGAAAATTAGATCCTAGATAATAATCCCATATAGCAGTCACACGTAATCTGAATTAGTAAGTGTACTTATAGTTTCTGAGACACTGAGCTCTATGTGTATCAGGTGGTATTTTCCTGGTAGCTTGAGTAAATCTGTGCCATTTACAACCCATAAATGGAATGTTGCAGCCCTGAAAGCTAGCATAGCTATATGTAATAACAGTTAAATAAACTGAAAAAGGAGATCAGGTGTGAAAGCCAATGTGGCTGGGATTAAGGGAAATCAGAATATAGTGTAAAAGATGATACTATATGTACTCTAGCTCTTCACCTATTATATGAGTTCAAAGGCATAGAGGTTTATTATATCTGGAAGCTAAATATTCTGTAACACACAATCTAAATTAAACCTGTATGGATAGCTCATTTAAAAAAACCCAAAGTTCTGTATTCCAGAATATCAATGAGGCCTTATAATTCTGTATAGCTTAATGTAATACTAGGATACATCTCAGACAATGGTGGTCTTATAATTAAAAAGTATTTTTAGAGTGCATTGAGAGTCCAAGGATAACAAAATGGAACTATTAAACGTTCCCATTTGGGAAACTCTCAGCCACTGGGGACTACCAAAGAAATAGACCAAGTCCTTGATTTTGAGGCTTGCACATATGAAACTTATTTCTGCAGTAAAGAAGATAAGACTACCTATAAAAAGGCCTAAGAGATGCTTCCAGGAAAACCCTTTTGTTGCTCAGATGTGGCCTCTCACTGTAAGCCCAACTCTGCAAGGAAAATCATTACTCTTCCTTCTACATGGGTCATGACATAAAGGAGTAAAATCTCCCTGACAACATGGGTTGTGACTCCAGGGGATAAGACTTGTTCTGACACTGACTGATTGACAATGTCTTTTATCTAAAACAGGAAAAAGTGTAATAAAAGAAGGCATCAGTGGCTAAGAAAGATCAAACACATTCAAGGGGCTATTCTGGAGGTTTCTCTAATGCAAAGTTCAGTTAGATAGTGATAATTGCTATGGTTTGCTAAACCCCAACCAACATTACTGCTTTCCTCTTGAGAACTCATAGGGTTTGAATTGAGACTCTATAAAAGTTTCATGCCCTAAATTTGCTTTTCTTGAAGTTATAATTTTGAGAGGGTACTTAAGCCAGATAATTTCTGAAACCCAGAGGGACCAGTCTCTCCAAAATTATCAATTGATTACATCCCCATATCCTTTAATGTCAATACTCCTTCTGAACATGAAAAAGTCAGAGTGATCATTACCTAAAGATCTCTAAAGACTGAGAGAATGATCAAAGGAGAAGGATGACTTATAAAAGAGAAAATAGGATTTAATATATGCACATGACTGCTGAATCACCATATTGATACTCCTTCTATCCTTCAGTGTTTTGAACTAGCTAGAAGGAAAAATCTGAAATAATGCAATGGCAACCCATAACAAACTCTGAAACCTGTTCTGTAACTACATCTTGAAGTGTACTTTAAAAATTGTTGCTTTTTTCTTTCTTTTCCTTGTACATATGTTATATTTCACAATAACACATATTTTAAAAAGTTACTGTGTTATCAAGAAAGATTTTTGTTGCTTGTGTTTTCATTTTTTTACCTCGCTTATTTCTCAATGTCTTATTTTTTGCTTTCATCAATATATGTACATCCACAAATTCCCTATTATCCATTTTGAGGCATACAATTTAGTGATATCAATTATCTTCAATATGCTGTGCTTCTATCACTATCATCTATTACTAAAATATTCACAAGGAGGAGAGAGCAGGGAGATCAGGACAGGGAAAGCAGGGTGCATCAGATCAGGTGTCACCCCCAGCAGGGGTGGGCAGCAGTGCATGGGGAAGTGAGGATTTGCGGGAACTGACTATTCCTCCACTCCTGCCTGCTTCAGCTGCTTGCTGGGGAAAACTTCCCAAGCACTGCTGAAGTTATCAGCAACCATGGGGACCCTGGCATGTGCCTAGTCATTCACCATGAAAACCTTAGAGGTTTTTTCAAATATATATTTTTTATATTTTTCACTACTAATATTTTTATTTATATTTACATTTTTTTATATTTGCATTTCATTGATTCTTCAAAATTATTATTTTCTCTCCCTTCTTTGGGAATAAGTCTGCATTCATTCCCAATATATCCTGGGGTGTCCCTCTGACTTTGGGGCCTACACTTCCTGTGATGTGTTTCCTTGCTTGATTTCTTATTTTATTTTAATTTTTGGGGGATAGCGCATGGGCCAGGAATTAAGTCCAGGTCTCCCACATGGCAGGTGGGCTATCAGCCACTTAAACACATGTGCATCCCTGCCTAGCTTTTATAGACATTCCAGTAAAATTATACTCCTTACTTGTTTTGATGGGGAATCACTCACAAACAAAGCTCAAAAAGGAACCTTCAATGCAAAACCAAGTAAATACAAAACTTCAGATGTGTGAAGGAAACCAACTTGCAAAAAAAAAAACCTCATTATGACAACCAAATGTCTGAACACAACAGAAAACTTATGTGAAGATCCAGGCAGAAATGTCTTGGCCAAATGACCAAATCAGAACACCATAGAGGACACAGAATATGGAACAAGTACTCAAGTATATTTATAAAGAAGTACTGGATATTAGGAAGACACTAGAAGAGCACAAAGAAGAATTTGAAAAATTAAATAGAAAACATGGCAGCTCTCACAATAGATCAAATCAGAAACATACTAGAGACACATGGTAGCAGATTTGAAGTAGCATAAGGAAGAATATGTGAGATAGAAGACAGAAACATTGATCTAGAGCACACAAAATAACAAATGGCAAGAAAGATGGAAGAAATGGAACTGGACCTTAGGGAAATGATGGACAAAAGGCACACAAATATAAGAATCACTGGTGTCACAGAAGGAGAAGAGAAGAGTGAAGGGATGGGAAGGTTAGTTGAAATTATAGTCAGAGAAATTTCCAAACACTTATAAAATACATAAATATGCAAACAATGAGGCTCAATGAATCCCAAATAGAACAAATCTAAATAAACTTGCTCCAAGACATTTACTGGCTTGGAGTAATAAACTGTCAAATATTGAGGAACAGCAGAAAGTTTTGAAAGCAGCATGAGAAAAGTTATCTGCTGCTTACAGGGGAAAACCCATAAGATTGAGTTTGGACTACTTAACAGGCATAATGGAGGCAAGAAGGTAGTCATGTGATAAATTTAAATCTTGAATGAGAAAAGCTTCCAGCCAAGAATTCTTTATTTAGACAAGCTGTCCTTCAAATTTGAGGGAGAGATTAAAATCTTCAAAGACAGGCGGCTGCTGTGGCTCAGCAGGCAGAGCTCTGACCTGCCATGATGGAGGTCTGGAGTTCGATCCCTGGTGCCTCCTGCCCATATGCAAATTAAAAAAAAAATCTTCAAAGACAAAGACAGAGAACTAGTCAACAAGGGAACTGCCCTACAAGAAATACTAACAGGAGTCCTGTCAGTTGAAAAACAAGACAGGAGAGGGAGGACTGGAGGAGGTCACAGAATTGAGGAGTACCAGAATGGGCAATTTAATAGATTAAAAGAGATACAGGGTAAAGAATATAGAGATTTGACAAAATCTTAATGATGAAGCATGCATATATGAATAATTTTAGCTAATTTCACATATTAAAAGTCTAGTGAATACTTTACTAACATTAGAGGCACTTGAAGAGTTTCTATCCTCAACATAATACCTTATGTTTTATGAATTATTGAAAGACAGATTATTTAACCCTAAATAAAAACCAAGAAAAGTCTTCTCTTATAATTTCTGTTATATATAGATGTAAGTATGGGCTTGGTACTGTAATAAGTTAAAGAGTGGAAAGAAAAAGCAGAAAATGTGAGGAAAAATAGGAAATTGTTTTTGTTTGCAGATGAAATGTTGGGTATATAGAAACAATTATTAAATTTGCAAAAGAAAAAATAGAGGCCATTACTAAATTTAGGAATGTCATACAATCTGAAGTAAAAGTGGAATTCAATTTCTATATACTACAATTTATTGAGAGAGGTAATGTGTTTTACTGTGCACATAATTTCACAATGTTAGAATTTTCATGTCCCGTTCAGTGTCAGATCTGCCTTGCAGTAGAAGTAGTCACTGGAAATTCAACTATTTCATAGGTGTCACTGAGGTTTAGTCCATTATCCCCCTGGAAGGGATCATCCTCAGCCTCTCTCCCACAAGGCTGTCTAGCTGCATTGGGTGTGGAAAGCAATTTGATTTTACCACTAATTGGCTATGTCATTCCAAAGAATCTGTGACAGTTTGAAGCTATTTTCTACCCCGGAAAAGTCATGCCCTTTAATTCTCATTCAGTGATACTGGGAGGGATCTTTTTTATTGTTGCCATGGAAATGTTTCTCTACCCATTCAAGGTGGAGTTAGTTATTTGAGCCATTTGAGAGGGAACCATTTTGGAAAAAGCTCAGAACCAACAGAACTAGCAGAGCCAACACAGCCAGAGATCTTTGGAGATGAAAAAGGGAAATGCCCCTGGGGGAACTTCCTGAAATAAAAAGCCAGGAGAGAAAGATAGTGTATGCTGTGAGGTGTTTTCTCAGCTGAGAGAGAAATCCCAAACATCTTCAGGCTTCCTGCAGCATGGTGTCTCCCCAGATGCCTTAATTTGGATATTTTTATAGTCTTGACTTAATTTGATTATTTTCATGGCCCTAGAACTGTAAATTTGTAACTTAATAAATTAACTTTTTAAAAGCCAAAAAAACACCCTAAATGATTAGGTGGTAGATTTAAGAACTGCTTTCACAGTAGTAACTTTGAATGTTAACTGACTAAACTAACCAATTAAAAGAAACAGATTGGCAGAATGGATTGAAAAATATAATCCATCTATATTAAAAGAGATGCATTTTAGATACAGGATACAAATAGATTAAAAGTAAAAGGATGGAAAAATGTGTTCTATGCAAGCAAAAAGAGGAAGTAACTACACTAATATCAGATAAAACAGACTTTAAAGGTAAGGACGCCATTAGAGACAAAGAAGGACTCTATATATTAATAAAACTTATAGCTCATAAAAAGCAATCATAAATATTCATGCTCCCAGTCAAGGAACTCCAAAGTACATCAGGTAAACATCAACAAAACTGATAAAAACCATAGATGCTTCAACAATAATAGTGGAAGACTTCAATACACCACTCTCCAGTGTAGATAAAACAAGCAACCAGAGGATCAGTAAAGAAATAGAGAACCTAACCAATGTTATATATTAATTAGACCTAATAGACATATAGAGAGCATTACATCCCAAAATGCCATGAAATACATTCTTCTCTGGTGCACATGGAACATTCTCCAGGATAGATCATATGCTGGGACACAAAATATGTCTTTATAAATTTAGTAAGACAGAAATTATCCAAAGCACTTTCTCCAACCAGAACAGAATGAAGCTGGAAATTAAAAATCACCAAAGAATGAGAGCTTTCACAAATATATGGGGATTAAACAATATACCCCTAAATAATCAGTGGGTAAAAGAAGAAACTGCTAGAGAAATAAGTAATTATCTGGAGACAAATGGAAATGAGAACACAACTTATGAGATGGGGTAAATTCAATGCTGACAGGAAAATTTACTGCCCTGAATGCCTATATTAAAAGGAAAGAACAAATAAAAATTAAGGACTTGACTGCTCATTTGGAAAATTTGAGAAAGAACAGCAAACAAACCCCAAAGCAAATAAAAGAAGAGGATAAAAGCTGAAATAAATGAACTAGAGAACCAACAACAACAACAACAAAAAACAACTAAAAGAATCAACAAAACCAAAAGTTGGACCCCTTAGCTAGATTGATGAAGAAAAGACAAACACAAATCGACAAAATCAGAAACGATAGGGGAGTCATTACCACAGATCCTGAAGAAATTTTTAAAATTATAAGAGAATACTATGAGTAACTATATGCCAACAACTTATACAATTGGATAAAATGGACAAATTCCCCTAGAAGCACACAAATTACCTATATTGACTAAAGAAGAAATAGATCTCAATAAACCAATTACAAGTAAAGGGATTCAATCAGTCATCAAATATCTTCCCACAAAGAAAAGCCCAGGACCAGACAGCTTCACAGGGGAATTTTACCAAACACCCCAGAAAGAAACAACACCAATCTTTCTCAAACTCTTCCAAAAAATTTAAGGAAAAAGGAACATTGTCCAACTCACTTTCTGAAGTTATATAAAAGTGGATAACTACTCTATGAGAAAGGAAAACTACAGACCAATCTCCCTAATGAACATAGTTGCAAAAATTCTCAACAAAATACTATGATGAATTAAGTCAAATACAACAATGCATTATAAGAATTATACATCACAACTAAACAGGGTTTGTTTATACCAGCAATGCAAGGGTAGTTCAATGTAAGAAAATCAAACAATATAATATAGCACATTAAGAATTTGAAAGGGGGGCGGGCTGCCCTGGCTCAGCAGACAGAGCTCCGACCTGCCATGCTGGAGGTCTGGAGTTCGATCCCTGGTGCCTCCTGCCCATATGCAAATTAAAAAAAAAAAAAGAATTTGAAAGGGAAAAATCAAGTGATCATATCAATTGACACTGAAAAAGCATTAAACAAATCTCAGCATACTTTCCTGATAAAGAGCATTTAAAATGGTAAGAATCAAAGAAACTTCTTCAATATCATAAAAGGCATATATGAAAAACCCATAGCCAGCATCATATGTAATGGTGACAGATTGAAAATAGTCCCCATAAGATGGGAAATCAAGGATGCCCATTGTTATCCCTATGCTTCAATATTGTAATAGAAGTCCTAGTAGGAGTGATTATACAGGAAGAAGAAACAAAAGTCATCCAAATAGGAAAGGAAGAAGTGAAACTTTCATTATTGGCAGATGACATGATCTTATACTTGGAAAACCTGAAAAAACAATGACAAAGCTATTTGAACTAATAAACAAATTTGACAAAGTGCTGAGATACAAGATTAATGTACAAAAATCAGTAATGTTTCTATATACAAGTAATGACCTAACTGAGGAGATAGGTAAAGAAAAAATTCAATTCATTATAATGACCAAAAGAATCAGATATCTAGGAATAAGCCTAAGCAGGTATGTCAAGGCTTGTACACAGAAAACTACAAACATTAATGAAAGAAATAAAAAAATTACCCACATAGATGGAAAGACATTCCATGCTCATGGATAAGAAGGTTGAATATTATTAAGATTCCAGGTCTACCCAAAGTGATCTATGGATTTAATGCTATACTGATTAAAATCCCTACAACCTACTTTGAAGACATATAAAAGCTTATTGACAAATTTATTTGGAAGAGGAGCAGATTTCACATAGCTAAAGAAAACCTTAAAAAGGAGAGCAAAGTAGGAAGACTAACATTTCCTGACTTTGAAGTTTACTATAAAGCCAAAGTGGTCAAAACAGCATAGTAGTGGCATGAAGAAGTATTAACCAATGGAATCAAATTGAGAGTGTGGAGATAGACCACCAAATCTATGGACTATTGCTCTTTGATAAAACCCCCAAAGCTACTGAACTGGGACATAATAATCTTTTCAATAAATAGGCATGAGAGAATTGCATATCAACAGCCAAAAGAATGAAAAAGTACCCCTTTATAACACCCTATACAAAAATTAATTCAAAGTGGATTAAGTACCTAAATGCAAGGGTCCTGTACCATAAAACTTCTTGAAGAAAATGTAGGGAAGCATCTTCAAGATCTAGTAATAGGAAGTAGCTTCTTAAACTTTATAAATAAAGTACAAGCTACAAAAGAAAAACTAGATAAATGGGAACTCCTTAAGATCAAGAGCTTCTGTGCCTCAAAGGACTGTCAATGAGATGAAGAGGCAGCTAATTCAATGGGAGAAAATATTTGGAAACCACATTTCACATGAAGGCTAGACATACTGCATAGCTGAAGAAATTATACAGCTCAACAACAAAAGAACAAACCACCCAATTATAAAATGGGCTGCCAATATGAATAGTCACTTTATGAAGAGCAAATACAAATGGCAAAAAAGCACATGAAGAGATGCTCAATTTTATTAGTGATCAGGGAAATGCAAATCAAAATGACAAGATAACTCCTCTCACCTATAAGAATGGCTGCTACTAAATAAACAATACTACAAATGTTGAAAGATTGTGGAGAAATTAGAATACTTATTCACTGTTGGTGGGAGTTTATAATGGTGCAGCCATGAGGGAAAAGTTTGATAATTCCACAGAAAATTTGGCAAATTGATACCCAGAAGAGCTGAAAGAAGTTACATGAGCAGATATTCATGGAATACTATTGAATATTGCCAAAAGATGGAAACAATCCAACTACCCATCAAGAGACTAGTGGATAAACAAAATGTGTTAGATAGAAATGACTGAATATTATGCAGCATTAAAAAGAAATGTCATCCTGGAGCATATGAAAATGTGGCTATACCTTGAGGAAATAATGGTGAGTGAAATGTCAGACACAAAAAGACAGATATTATATGGACTTTTATGGTTCTGGTAAATGTAATTTTAGTAGTTACACTGTAGAATATAGCAGACTTAGAGCTACACGGAACCTAGAGATAGGGGAAAGGCTACCCAAGGAGGTTGACATTTAATGTAAATTAATGGATAGAAGTGATGGTAACTAATTAGTAGAGTTATAAATAACATTGCCATACTGAAAGTGAATATGACTGAAAGTATATGTATAGTGACCTGTATCCTACTGTTGAAATCTACAATTATAAATAGGTTATTGCATGAACTATTTCAAAGGTTTGATACTAGACAAAGGGCCAATAATAGAAAGAAAGATATGGGGGAAAATTAAAATTGCATGCTATGGCCAATAGTTAATAGGAAGTCATCAACAGTACTATAGCACTACCAGGGGCAACTAATTGCAAGGAGGGACAGGTGATAAGGGGTAATTTTTGTTTGATATTTTGTAAGTTTGTGTTTTTCCATTCTCTGTCTCTATGGACCAACAAAAATGTCTAAAATTGAGAGTGCTGCCAATTATTGTCCAACTAAATAAGGATACTGTTAAGACATGATTTGCTTGTTTTGGACATTATCTATGATACCAATAGATAGAGGGTGCCAAAGTGTAAAATGACTGAGAAGCAGAATGGCAAATTTTGAAACATTTACATGATGGGACAGTGTGGCTATGAAAAGGAAAGATATCAAGAGGTAGAAAATGAACTGAGTAAACCTTGGGGACAGTGTATTGTGCAAAATAAGCCAGCAGCAAAAAAACAAATAGACTAAGGTCTCTCTCAGAAAATGCTTCTAAAAACAGTATAGCCTAGATTTTAACTCTTACAACAGCCATACTTTGAAATTGTAATTGTAGTTCTAGATTCTGAGACACTGAGCTATATGTATATCAGCTGGCATTTCCCTGGAACTCTGAGTTACTCTGTGACACTTTAAACCCAAAAATGGAGTGCTATAGTCCTGGAAGTTAACATAGCTATATATAATAACAGTTAAAGTAATTGAAAAAAAAGAGACCCAGACTCAATTACAGATATAAATGAAGCCAAATATGGCTAGGGCTAAGGTAAATAAGAATACAGAGTAAAAGATGACAACATTCATACTCTAGCCCCTTACCTACTGTATGAGACCAAAAGCAGAGATTTTTGTGATGTCTAGAACCTAAATTTTCTGTAACACAATCTATTTCTTATTTTTTTCTTTTTTGTAATGCCATCTAAATCAAACTGTCTGGGTAGCTCATTTAAACAATCTAAACTCCTTGAGTCCACAATGAGAACAAGGCCTTGTAATTCTGTACAGCTTAATATAATACCTGCATACATCCAACAATATGATAGCCTGATAATTACAAAGTATTGACAGAGTTACTTGAGGTTCTGAAGGAAAAAATTATATATATATATATATATATATATATATATATATATATATATATATAGCCACAGGTGACTCCCAAGAAAATAGGCCAATCTCTTGATTTTGAGGCTTGTCCTTATGAAATTTATTTCTGTAGCAGATAAGCTAAGATTACCTATAACAAGTCCTAAGAGCTGCTTCCAGGTATTTGTTTTTCTTGCTCATATATGGTTTCTCTCTAAGCCCAACTCTGCAAGGGAAATTTTTACCCACCCCTCTATGCAGGACATGATATTCAGGGGTGAAAGTCTCCTTGATAACATGGGGTGTGACTCCCAGGGATGGAGTGGCCCTGGTACCATGAGAACCACAATGCATTTCCAAACAAAAGGAAGAAAAGAAGTGCAATAAAATAACACATCAGTGCCTAAGTGAGATCAAATAGAGTCAAGAGACTATTCTGGAGGCTACTCGTATGCAAGCTTCAGTTAGATAGTGCTAACTGCAATGTTTTGCTAAACTCCATCCAACATCTCTCCTGTTAACTCTTAAGAACATCTAGGGCTCAAACTGTGACTCTATGAATGTTTCATGTACTATGTTTGCTTTCCTGGAACTCATAATTTCCAGAGGGCTCTCAAGTCAGACAAATCCTGATACCCAAAGAGCCCAGCCTTTCCAAGATTATCAACTAAATACATCTCCCTGTCCTTTAGTGTTGACACCCTTTCTCAATATGAAAAAAGTCAGAATAGGCATTACCTAAATATCCCCAGAGACTGGCAGAAAGATCTAAGTAGAAGGATGAGTTTTACAGAGAAAGTATGATTTAACAAATGAACATAACTGCTGAACTACTCTATTGATATTTCTTTTAGCCTCCAGTGTTTTGAAATATCTAAAAGGAAAAATCTGATATAGTGGAATAGTAACCCATAACAAATTCTGAAATTTGTTTTGTAAATACTTGTTGAATTGTACTTTGAAAATTATTGCTTGTTCTATTTTCTTTATATATATATGTTATATTTCACAATAAAAATGTTTTTTAAAAGCAAATATTAATAAAGACAGTTGAGATCTTTATTAAAAAATTAATAGAAGCTTGTCAACAGAGGCACCCATGTTCCCTTTCTCTTTGGTTTCAATTGGCCCATCTGGCCCAACCCTACCCCAACTTACCCAACTAGAAGTTCCCAAATTTTGCAATTTTGTGTATATTTGCATCACAATTGTTTACATTTTTCCACTCTCTTTGAATCAACCAGCTTCTAACCAGAAACAATCCTGAATTAGTAAAACATATTTAAGCATGTCAGGATTTCCAAATGTCTAAGCTTTCAATGACTGCAAATTTGCCTATGTCTTGCTAAAATAATCCATGAAACAGTAAAGAATAAGCTGAATGGGAGCAGGGCAGAAAATGAAAGGTTCTGTACTCCCAGTTTGAGAATAATCACCTTGAAAAAATGGGGGCAAATCCCCAGCTCAGCATCAGGGTCAAGAACTTTTGCTCACTGTGTACCCAGTTGTCCTAGAGACAAAGATATCTCCAGGTTGGGTCCCATGGGGGGATGATCTGCCTTCAGGGTGGACAAAGCACCACAGTCCACCAGGCTCAATAGGGAGAAGCTCATTTTGTCAAAAGAAAATGTGTCAGGCACCCTCTACTGGCCCCAAGGCACAGCACAGAAATGGTGGTGCTCATGGCTTAGCTGGATTCCTGTCCCCTAAATGCACTTTTCTGAATCACTGAAATAAAATTGTCTTATTACAATGCACCACAAATTTTGAAGTTAAAGAAAATGGTGTTAACTTTCAAGTGCCTTGATAAGAATGCATAGAGGTAATAGAGAAAGCACAAAATCAACATACAAAAATCAATTTTTTCCCCTTCCCAGCAATGAACATTGAAATAGAATACAAACAAACAAATGCACTTAGGATAGTAAAAATCTATGATGAATTCTGCTGGATAAAGCCTAAAAAATATGGAAATATCTTAATCTTGTGAAGCATGAAAAGCTTGAAAGAAATCAAACAAAATTTAAATAAATGGAGAATTATTCCTTTATAATAGTGGACTGAAAAAATATTTTTAAGATATCTGTTTTCCCAACTTGATCTCTAGAGTCAATGCAATCTCAGTAAAAATCCCACCAAGATATTTTGTAGATAGCAATAAACTGATTTTAGTCCTAGATTTGTGTTCAGATTCCTTAATGAGAACAATGTTGATGATCTCACATTTCATGGTTCCAATACTTTAATAAATATTTTATAATTAAAGCTGCATAAATTAAGAGAGTGCCACCTTGGTACCCACAAAAATGGAAAATAATTCAGTCTACAGGTAGACCCATGAAAATATAGTCATGTGAGCACAAGCCTGTCAACAAATGGTGATGGAAGTACTAGATGACCATCTAGAAAAAAAGACATAAATGTTACATGTCACACAAAGATTCAGGCAAAATAGTTTTTAGATTTCTGTGAAAGATGGAAAATTATAAAAATTTTAGAAGACACCAGAAGGAACAATATATGTGGCCTTAAGTTTGCTGATGCATGTTTATGTGCAATACTTAAAGAAAATAAAGAAAGGAAAAAATGTTAAGGGAATTTTATCAAAATTTTAAAAATTCTACTCTGTGGAAGACAGTTATACTAGAATGTTAAAGACCCTAGCTTGCATTGGGAGAAAGTTTTGTCAATCACATATGACTAAACAGGACTTGTACCAAAATATGCAAAAGACCCAAAGATCAACAGTAAGAAAACAAATTATCCAACTGAAAAATGGATAATGGATTCAACAGACACTGCACCAAATTAGATATACAGTTGGCAAATAAACACATTTAAAGATGCTTAACATTGTTTTATCATTACAGAAAACCAACTAAAAACAACACAAGACACTACAAACCTAATAGAATGGCTAAAATCCACAGAACAGAAAATACCAATAGCTAGCAATGAGGTGGAGAAAAAAGGAACACTCATTCATAGCTGGAGGGGATGGATAATGGTGCAGCCACTTTGGAAAACATTTTGGCAGTTTACAAAGTCAAAGAGAGCTCAGCATGCAACACATCATTCACATTTGTAAAATATTTACCCAGTTTTGGTCATTAATGATTTTTTTTTTAAAAATCACATACATATTTATAGCAAGTTTTCATTATAATGAAAATGTGTAAATCTCCCTGGCAATGTGGGACAGAACTCCCAGGATATGCCAGGACCCAGAATCATGAAATTGAGAAAGCCTTCTTGAACAAAAGGAAGAAAGAAATGAGACAAAATAAAATTTCAGTGGCTGAGGGATTTAAGAGTTGAGAGTGCCTACAGGAATGTACATGAAAATGTTGAGCTGTGGTCAAGTGGTCCTGATTCTTGAAGATGATTGTATAATGATAAAATGCTTACAGTGTGACTGTGTGATTGTGAAAACCTTGTGTCTGATGGTCCTTTCACTCAGGGTATGGACAGATAAGTAAAAAGTAAAGACAAAAATGATAATCAGGTGGATAAGGGGTAAAATAAATTGTGTAGATTTAAATACTAGTGGTCAATGAGAGGGAGGGGCAAAGAGTATGGATATATGAGTTTTTCCTTTTTATTTCCTTTTCTGGAGTGATGTAAATTTTCTGAAGATGATATTGGTAATGCCATTGATTGCACACCATATATGGACTGCATACATGTGAAGATTTGTCAATGAATTTTTTTTTAAAAAGAAGACTGTCAGAACTTCCGGAAATTACTGTAGTGATACTTAACATTGCAACAAACCTTACTTTATTAGCATATACTTGGAATGAGTTGGATGGCTTACAGGAATCTAACCTGGAATCTGTGGATTGTGGGGGCCTGATCTGAAAATTGCTACATGAAATAAGTAACTATTCAGTAGAGATGATCAGAAACAGTTTCAACTGATGTGAGTGTTGACACAATGCATTGCTTACAAATTTCATGCTTTGCTTGCTAGATGCTGGAATACATACAGTATACACAAAATGGGTTTGCTTTTATAATGGGGGTTTATCACAAGTTTCAGTTCTGAGACCAGGAAAATGTCCCAATTTGACATCAGCAGGATGATATGGATTGCGAAGACAAGCCACAAGTATTTGGGTCACCTCTGTCACATGCAAAGGCACACAGATGGCAACTGCTGGTCCTTCTTTCCTGGGTTTCCTTGCTTTCAGGTTATGGTTTCAAGGCCCCTTTCAGCTTTGATGGGTCTTTGCTTGCTTCTCTGCAGCTTTTCTCTTTAAGCATTCTAGGCTTTTCCTACTCTTCGTCCTCTCATACAGGACTCAGTAAAAGGATGAATATCCACATTGAATGAGTTGGGTCACAAAAATCAAAATATATCAATTATCTCAAACTGAAATAACCTAACCAAAGTTCCCACCCACAAGAGTCCTCCACCTATAGGAATGGAATAAAACAACATGACTACATAACAGCTTCTTGTGTGTGCATAACATCTCCAAACCAGCAAACATTGTATGTTAAATATGCACCACAGCTTGTCCCAATGTGGGAAGAATGTTCCTTCAGGCTATCATGGTGGTCATGGATTTCTCCTATTTCCCTGTGTTTCACAATTGATTTTTATCTTTGAGATTGGTAGTAAAATGTGATACTGTGAAAGACTTATTATCATTCACATGTGGCTGATTCAGCAATCTGATCATTTTTGCTATCTCCATTTCATGTGGATGTGCTCTTCGGCAGTGTGCTCACACTTCTTAAAATAGTCAATCTTGACCAATGTCAAATCCTGATAATGAATGGACAGAGTGATTGGCAGACCATGGCCTAAATGCTCAGTGGCCTTTACAGACAAATATGTTGCTAAAGTAGCTTCCAAAACCCATACTGTTATTTTGCATGTGTTCAATTGTGACTTTAAAAGCTCACTTCATTCCCAATGGCTATCTTATTGATGCCATCAACTTCAGTCACCTCTGCCTGGAAAGTGAAGGGATCTATTTTAATTCATTTTCTATAAGGCAGAGCTATGTGTACTGCCTATGAGAGCATACAGAGATAACATTCCTCTGAAGACCCAAAGGGTTGATCAGCACTCAGTATTTCAATAAGTCTACTTGCACATTTTCTGGAGAATGAGTGATTTTGGACTCATGATCATTAATTTCATAAGAATACATTTAGCATAAATCTCTTCCCATTGAGAAAATTAGTTCCCACAGTATATGAAATTCAAGAATCAGCATTCTAAAACAGAAAAGAATCAGCATTCTGAAAACTTGCTTTATTCCAACTGGGCAAGCTCAGGCTGTGACTGCAAAGGATTTTAGAATCATGGTTAATAACGTGCTAATATATGGTGTACTTTTTTGCTTGAAAAAATACAGTTTATGGACTTTTAAATTGGAAATGGTTGTTGCAAAATGCTTTTTTCTTTTTAAATAAATTCACATGAAGAAAAATGGAATATCAACATTAGTGAACAGCAGGAGAATAATAATTACATTCACCTTTATGTGTTATGTGAGCCAGTTCTGTTCACATTAACATTGGAAACCCCAAACCTGGAACCCAGAACATCATATCTGCAAAAGGAATGTCTTGAGAAGTAAAAATATTTCTCTCTTTACTTCTACTTACCATTTTAGAAGCTATACATAAAAAACTGTTCTTCTTTTGTACTGTCACAGAACTTTTAGACAACATTCACATTTGCAGCTGTGAAAGGTCTAAAGAGAAAGAAAATCAGTTTGAAGTCCAACACAATGAAGTGGATTTCTACAACAGTTTCTGCATTTTAAGAATTACTTTGTCAATTTTTAAAAGTAAAATAACTGGAGTTCTGACAAAATGGCTGAATAAGACAGATTGAGTTCAACACTGCTCCAAGGTACAGCTAGAGAAGGGGAGGGAGGGTGACTGAATGGTGATTCCAGGGTGTAAGTGACATTTTTCTGAACAGCAAATGCAGATGGCTCAAAAGAACATGAAGAGATGCTCATTTTCATTTTCATTGGCCATAGGGAAATGTAGATCAAGACTACAGTGAGATACTACCTCACACCTATAAGAATGGCTGCTATTGAATACACAGGAAACTATAAGTGTTGGAGAGAATGTGGAGAAATTGGGACACATGCACCACTGGTGGGAATGAATAATGGCACAGCCACTATGAAAGACTGTTCCTTAGGAAACTAAATATCAAGTTGCCGTATGACCCAGCAATAGCACTACTTGGTGTATAACCAGAAGGGCTGAAAGCAATGACACAAACAGACATTTGCACACTGATGTTCAGAGCAGCATTATGCACAATCACCAAAAGATGGAAACAAACCAAATGCTCATCAACAGACTAGTGGATCAACAAAATGTGGCATACACATATGATGGAATATCATGCAGAAGTAAGACAAATGAATTCCTGAAGCATATGGCAAGATGGATGAGCCTTGAGAACATAATGCTGTGTGAAATAAGCCAGACATGAAAGGATAGATTCTGTATGATTCTACTTTTATGACCATCAAAAATATATAATCAGAGGCTTTTAATGCAGAATATAAGGGACTTAGAGATACATAGATGCTAGAGATGGGTGACCAGTTAGCTAATGAGGTTGAACACCAATGTAAGGGGATAGATACAAGTGAAGGTGGCTCTCTAATGCATCTATAAGTAATATGACCACATTGAAGATAAGCAAGATTGAAATGAGCTGTATAGACCTACATGTTCACTGATTAACAATAGAAATATAAATTAATTCTTACAAGAATCACTTCAAAGGTAAGATTCATGTACAAAGAGTTTATCCAGGGTATGGGGGAAAACTGCTATTGCATTGTATGGGCTATGTTCAAAAGGAAAACATTAGCACTACCACAGCAACAGCAAAAGTACATAGTGGGGGGGGCAAGAGTTAAAAGGAGGTTTAGATTTCCTGTTTGGCAACGGTGTGTTTATTGGTTTTCTTTCTCTTGGGAAAAATGAAATTATCTAAAATTGAGAATGTTGATAGACTGTGGACTTTGGGAACTATATATGATGTCTGATGAATGCAGGTGGCTGAAAGATGCTCTGAGAAGTAGATTGGTGAACAATTGTGCATATTAATGAACAAAGGTTGTGCTGCTACAAAAAAGAATGAAGTCACGAGGCATGCAATGATGTGAATAAATGTGTGGGACATTTGGTGAGGAAAATAAGCAAAACAAAAGAACAACAATGGTAGGGTCTCCTTTAGAATATGATTATAAGAAAACAGTGGCCTATATTGTAAGCTTTTATAGCAGACATATTAAGTCTGGAGTGGTAATTATTATTTTTGGATTTCAATAGGCTGATATATATATATATATATATGGCAATAATTAGAGATAAGAATAAAGCTGATCAGGTCAGGGTTAAAGTAATTCAGAACACAGAGTAAGGAAGACTGTGACTATAGTTTAGAACCACCATACATTTTGAGACCATAGAAAGAAAAGTTTATTTTGTCTGGAACTGAAATTTTCTGTAGTGCATGATTTAAGTCAACCTATCTGTATAGCTCATTTGAACAATTTAAACATAGGAAGCCCAGAATAAGAAAGAGGTCCTTTTGTCCTGTATAGATTAACATAGATTAATCTATGTTAGCATAGATTAACATAATGCCTGGATAATTCCTAGAGTATATTAAGCAGGTAATCAAAAAGTATTGGCAAAGTCACTTGAGGGATGGGAGAAAAAATATGAAACTATTAAACCAAACCATCACAGAATGCCATGATATTATATCAAACTAGGGATACTCAAATCAATAGGCCATGCTCTTGATCCTGAGGCTTACACTTGTGAAGTTTTTGTAGGTAGCAGAGAAGCTTAGACTATCTATAGGTATACCTAGGAGTTACTTCTGGAGGTCCTCTTTTGTTGCACAGATGTTGCCTCACTCTCTCTAAGCCCAACTCTGCAAGTGAAATTATTGCCCTCTCTGCCTACATGGGACAAGACAACTAAGTATGAAAGTCTACTTGGTGACATGGAAGATGACTCTCACAGATGAATTTGACACTGGCACCTTGGGATCAACAATTCCATCCTGACCAAAAGGCAGAAAAGAAGTGTAACTAGTGAAATATCAGTGGCAGAGACAGTTCAAATACAGTCGAGAAGCTATTCTGGAGGTTGCTCTTATGCAAGCTTCAGTTAAACATTGCTACCTATCATAAACTGCCAAACCCCAACCAGGACCATTCCAGCCAATCCTAAAGAACACCTAGGGTAATATATAAGACTCCACAAGGGATCCATTAACTACAGCAACTTTCCAGAAACCTACAACCTCCAGATCGGTCCCTGGGCTAGACAAGTCCTAAAACCTAGAGGACCTAGTCTCTACAGAACATTAGATAGTTTGATCTTGCTATCCCATATTAGTGACAGACCATACTGACATAAAAAGTTAGAATGGCCATAGCACAAACACCCCTAAAGAGAGGGATGGAAAGAGCAAAGATGATGGTGGAGTTATACAGAGAAGACAGAATTAACAAACGAATATGAATGCTGAATCATTAAATTGGTATCTCCTTTAGTCCCCAGTATCTTAGAGCAACTAGAAGTAAAAACCTAAAATCATGGAACTGTAACCATGTCAAACCCTGAAATATGTTCTACAGCTAATTGTGGCACTGTGTTTTGAAATTTATTGCTTTATGGTATGTTCTAGTTTGCTAGCTGCTGGAATGCAATATACCAGAAACAATGGCTTTTAAAAAGGGGAATTTAATAAGTTGCTAGTTTGCAGTTCTAAGGCTGAGAAAGTGTCCCAGGTAAAACAAGTCTATAGAAATGTCCGATCAAAGTCTTCCATGGAAAGATAGTTGGTTCAAGAAGACTGATGGAGCTCAGGGTTTCTCTCTCAAGTGAGGAAGCACATGGCAAATATGGGATCATGTTACCTTTCTCTCCTGGCTTCCTGTTTCATGAAGCTCCCCGGGAAACATTTTCCTTCTTCATCTCCAAAGGTCACTGGCTGGTTGACTCTACTTCTCATGGCTATGTCATTCTCTGTTCTCTCAGAATCTCTCACTTTCTCCAAAATGTTTCCTCTTTTATAAGACTCCAGAAACTAATCAAGACCCACCCAAACAGTAGAGACATGTCTCCACCTAATCCAGTTTAACAACCACTCTTGATTAAATCACATCTCCAGGGAGATGATCTAATTACAGTTTAAAACATACAGTATTGGATAGGGATTATTCTGCCATTACAAAATGGGATTTTGATTAAAACATGACTTTTCTAGGGTCCATGCATCCTTTCAAAACAGCACATGGTATATATGTTATTTTTCACAAAAAAAGAAAGAAAAATATTCATAATGATGATAAAAAAAATATTTAAGCCTTCTAGTCTTCAATATTCTGGAGCAGCTAGAAGGAACAATGTGAGAGGACTATATGGTAGCCCATGACAAACTCTGAGATCTGTTCTGTAACTATTTGTTGAACAGTACTTTGAAAACTTGCTTTTTATTTCTTTGTTTTGTATATACATTATACTACACAATAAAAAAGTAAACAAAAGCCAAAACCAAACAAGCAAAAAGCACATGCTTAGTCCTAAAAAGATAGCAAAGGATCAAAAGAGAAATAAATAATAAGAAGAACAGAAATGGTAAGATGTGACCCAATTTTATCAGCAATTAATTAAAGTAAACAAAATAAATACTCTTAATAGATGTCAAAGATTGTCAGTTTGGATAATCAACAAAATAAACTGTATACTAATTATATATAAGGACACAGATATGTTAAAAGTAAAAAGATGTAAAAAAGTAAACCATGAATAGAAAAGAAAGATCACATAGCAATACCCAACTGATACAGTTAATGCTGAGCCAATAAACAATGCCAAGTATAAATCTTATGAGGAATGGATCAATCCACCAGGAAGATACAATCTTGATCTGATGTCCATTAACATGAAATTCTCTTACACCTTCTCTCCTGTCTCTTATTTGCATTGGAGCAACTGTAATGGACCAGAAATGGAATTTTTAAACTCCATTCTTTCAGAATAGAATAAAAAAGTTCAAGGTCAATCTGTAAAAAAAAATAATATGTTCCTTCTTATTCATGAAAATAAAGTTAATCTGTAGTTTTTTAAAAGTAAAATAATCAGAATTCTTGCAAGATGGCAGATCGACTTCAACACTGCTCCAAGGAACAGCTAGAGAAGGGACAGGAGGGTGACTGAGATGGTGATTTCGGTGTATAAGTAACCTAGGTGATTCTTATGCATCACATAGAGTGGCCTTAGTTGTAATAGCTGAACAACTGAGAAGCAGAGAACCAGAGACCATTTGGCTGGTGCAAACAGCCAAACACAGAAGCCCAGAGCCCTCAGGAGGGCACAACAGAGACAAGGACTAGGAAGTAAGCCAAGCCACACTGCTTGAAAGCACAAAACTCATGAGCACAGCCCATGATCTGCTACTTACTCTACACCCATGCACCTGAACCCCATCACCTTCACCACCTCCCTCCACTCCAAGTGCCCCCACCTTACCAAATCTTTATGCACATACCCACCCCACAAGTCTACCCCAAACATGCACATGCCTGACCCAGCACAATCCACCTTTCCTGTAAAACTGCAGTTTCACCTGTCTTCCCAAGCCCTACCTTCCAGTCACTGACCCCTGCAGATGGTCACAAGCACATAAAGGCAGAAGGCACTTACCTCCATATCCAGGCTCCAACTGTCCCCAGCCCATAAAGTCATGCAACCTCACCCCACCACCCCTTAGCTCTACACACCTGCACATCAATTTGCCAAGATCTTCCAAGATCTCTACATGTGCATAACTCCAAGTTACACCCCTCAACTCTGGCAAGCACTGACCTCCACAGACTGACCACATCCACCTCCAGCAATGCTGACCCACTGTCCTGAGCTATGTGCATGTGTACCAAGGACTGAATCCTAGACCAGCGCACACCAGGGCCCTGACCCCCAGACACATACACCTTCACAGCCATCCTCCCCTCCACTGGGTGCCCCACACTCATAGGCACCAGTGTAACATCACCAACTTGCACCCATACATGTACTGCAATATAACACTATACTGTTGTACCATGCCCCATATCCATCCCTAAAATACAAGGCTTTATACTACTAAAGGACACCAACTTCAAAAATAGAACAATCAAGATATTTACATCCATGAAGACAGCATGTAGCAGATCACTATATATATATATGATCCTGAAAGAGAAAGACTTTCAGTCAAAAATTCTGCACCAAGCCAAACTGTCCTTCAAAACTGAGAGAGAGATTAAAATTTTCACAGACAATCAAATCCTAAGAGAATTCATTAACAAGAGACCAACTCTATAAAACAGTAAATGGAGTTTGGCCAGTTGAAAAAAAAAGAGAGGAGAGGGAAGTCTGGAGGAGGGCACAGATTTGAAGAGTACCAGTAAGGGTAATTTAAAGGATAAAAAGAAAAAGAGAGAAAAGAATATATAGATTGGACAAATGAAATCCAAAAGATAAGATGGTGGATCCAAGAAACGCTTTTCAGTAATAGCTTTTAATGTTAAGAGACTAAACTTACCAAATAAAGATATAGAGGGGCAGAATATATTCAGAAGTATAACCCAGCTATATGCTGCTTACAAGAGGCTCATCTTAGACACAAGGATACAAATAGATTGAAAGTGAAAGGATGGAAAAAGATGTCCCACACAATTTATAACCAAAAGAAAGCAAGAGTAGCTGTACTAATATCTGACAAAATAGACTTTAACCATAAAAGTATCATAAGAGAAAAAAGACACAGAATATATTAATAAAAGAGACAATCCACCAAGAAGAAAGAACAAATCATAACTATTTATGCTTGCAGTCAAGGAGATCTAAAGTACATGAGACAGACAATGGCAAAGCTAAAGAGAGCAATAGATGTTTCAAAAATAATAATAGGAGACTTCAATACACCACTTTCCTGTATAGATACAACAACAAGATAGAATATCAACAATGAAATAGAAAAGTTAAAAAACTTGATGAGAATTAGACCTAACAAACATAATTAGGTCATTATTCACCAATACACCAGGATATATACTCTTCTAGGGCTCATGTAACATTCTCCAAGATAAGTCACATGCTGGGGCACAACTTGGTCTTCATAAATATAAAAACATTGAAATTATTCAAATCATTTCTCTGAACAGAATGGAACTAAGCTGCATATCAATAACCACCAAAGAACAAGAACTTCCCACAAACATGTGGAGATTAAATAACACACTCTTAAACAAACAGTGGGTCAAAGAAGAAATGCTAGAAAATTCAGTAACCATATGGAGATGAAGGAAAATGAGGATTCAACATATCAGAATGTATGGGATGTGGCAAAGGCTGTGCTGAGAGGGAAATTTATTGCCCTAAAAGCCTATATTACAAAATAAGGGAGACCAAAATCAAGGACTTTACTGTGAACCTGGAGGAACTTGAGAAAGAACAGCAAACTTACAACAAAGCAAAGAGAAAAAGAGAAGGAACAAAGATTAAAACAGAATTAAATGAACAGGAGAATAAAAGAACAATAGAAAGAAAAAATAAAACTAAAAGTTAGTGCTTTGAGAAAATCAATAATATTAAAGGGCCAAAGGCCAAACTGACAAAGAAAAAGGAGAGATGATGCAAATAAACAAAATCCAAAATGAGAAGGGGTGCATTACAACAGACCATGGAGAAATAAAAGAAACCATAAAAGGATACTGAGAACAACTACATGCCAACAAACTAGACAACTTAGATGAAATGGAAAATTCCTGGAAACATACAAACAAGCTACGCTGACTCTCCAGAAGAAATAGAAGAGCTCAAAAAACCAAACACAAGTGAAGAGATTCAATCAGTCAAAAATCTTCCTACAAAGAAAAGCCCAGGGCCTGATGGATTCACAGGGGAATTTTATCAAATATTCCAAAAAGAACTAATAAAAATCTTGCTCAAACTTTTCCAAAAAATTGAGGAAAAGGAAAACTATCTACTTCATTTCATGAAGCTAATATCACTTTAACACCAAAACTGGGTAAAGATGTTATAAGAAAGAAAAACTACAAACCAATCTCCTTAATGAACATAGATGCAAATATTCTCAACAAAATGTTAGCAAATCAGATGCAGCAACACATTAAAAGAATTATAAACCATGACCAAGTGGTGTTTATAGCAGAAGTGCAAGAATGGTTTAATACAAGATGATCAATTAATGTAATACAGCACTTTTAAAAATTGAAAGGGAAAAATTACATGATTATCTTGATTGATGCTGAAAAAGCATTTGACAAAATTCAGCATCCTTTTCTGATTAAAAACACTCCAAAAAACCAGGAATCAAAGATAACTTCCTCAATAAGATAAATGACATTTTTGTAAAACTGATAGCCAACATCATACTCAATGCAGAAAGACTGAAAGCTTTCCCCATAGGATCAGGATGAAACAAGGATCCCCTATGTTACCAGTATTGTTCAACATTGTGCTAGAAGTTCCAGCTAGAGAAATCAGGCAGCACAAAGAAATAAAATGTATCCAAATTGGAAAGGAAGAAGTAAAACTTTCATTATTCAGATGACATGATACTATACTTGGAGAATCCTGAGAAATCTACAACAAAGTTACCTGAGCTAATAAACATATTCAGTAAGGTGGAGGGATATAAAATTAATGTGGAAAAATCAGTAACATTTCTATATACAAGCAATGATCTAACTGAGAGTTAGTTTTTTTCCTCAGTTGAGGAAAAAAATCCATTCAGAATAGCAATGAGAAGAATCAAGTACCAAGGAATAAACTTTACCAGGGATGTAAAGGACTTGGTCAAAGAAAACTGAATAACTTTGCTAAAAGAAATCAAATATAATCTAAATAGGTGGAAAGAAATTCCCTGCTCAAGGATAGAAAGATTAAGTATAGTTAAGAAATCATTTCTAGCCAAGTAGATCTACAGATTCAATGCTGCATCAAAGCAAATTCCAACAACCTACTATGAAGATGTGACAATGCTAGTACTAAATTAATCTGGAAGGGAAAGAGAGACCAAATAGCTAAAATCATCCTAAAAATGAAGAATGAAGTGGCAGGATTAATGCTTCCTAACTTTGAAACTTATTATAAAGCCACAGTGGTCAAAACAGCATGGTACTTGCACAAAGATAGACATATTCACGAATGGAATCAAATTGAAAACACAGAAATAGATGATCAAATATTTGGTCAACTGATTTGTAACAAAACCCACAAATCCACTGAACTGGAACAAAATAGTCTTTTCAATAAATGGGCATGGGAGAACTGGAAATGAATAGCTAAAAGAATGAAAGAGGACACCTACATTACACCCTATACAAAAATTAACTCAAAGTAGACCAAACACTGAAATAAAAGAACTAGCACCATAAAGCTTCTAGACAAAAATGTAGGGAAACATTTTCAAGACCTTGCAATAGGAGGCAGCTTCCTAAGCTTTACATCCAAAGCACATGCAACAAAGAAAAAATAGATAAACAGAAACTCCTCAAAATCAAATGCTTCTGCACCTCAAAAGACTTTGTCAAAAGGTGAATAGGTAGCCAAATCAACTGGAGAAAAAAAATTTGTAAATCACATCAGATAAAGGTTTAATATCACATATATAAAGAAATCATATAACTCAACAACAAAAGAACAAGCAATCCAATTATAAAATGAGTTAAAGCTATGAATAGGCATTTTTCTGAAGAGTAAATACAGATGACCCAAAAGCACATGAAGGTTGCTCAATTTTATTAGCTATAAGTGAAATGCAGATCAAGACAATAATGAGATATCACCTCACACCCATAAAAATGGCTGCTATTAAATAAATGGGAACTATAAATGTTGGAGAGGATGTGGAGAAATTGTGACACTTATGCACTGCTGGTGGGAATGTATGGTACAGCTGTTATGGAAGACAGTTTGACTGTTCCTTAGGAAATTAAAAATTGAGTTTCCTGTGACCGAGCAATAACACTGCTTGGTATATACCCAGAAGAGCTGAAAGCAGTGGAACAAACATGCATTTGCATACCAATGTTTGTGGCAGCATTATTCACAATCACCAAAAGGTGGAAACAATCAAAATGCCCATCAATAGATGAGTGGATTAACAAAATGTGGTATATACATATGTTGAAATATTATGCAGCAGTAAAACAAAATGAATTCCTGAAGTAAATGACAAGATGGATGAGTCTTGAGGACATAATGCTGAGTGAAATTAGCCTGACACAAAAGTATAGATACTGTATGATTCACTTTTATGACCATGGTAAAGCCTCAAATTAGAGGCTTATAATACAGATTACAGGGGACTTAGAGATAAAGAGAAGCTAGGGATGGGTGAACAGTTAGCCAATGAGGTTGAACTCAAATGTAAGGGAATAGATAGAAGTGAAGGCAGTTCTCTAGTGGGTCTATAAGTAATATTATCATGTTGAAGGTGAACAAGATCAAAAGGGCTTGTACAGACCTATGTGTCCCACTGATTAACACTAGAAATATAAATAAGTTCTTGCAAAACTACTTTAAAGTTATGATTCATGTACAAAGAGTGTTTAAGTCCAGAATACAGGGGAAAACTGCTATTGCATGTTATGGGCTATGTTTAACAAGAAAACATCAGCAGTACCACAGCAACAGCAAGGGTAAATAAAGGGGGGAGGGACAAGAGTTAAGGAGAGATTTAGTGTTCCTGTTTGGTGAGGGTGTGTTTATTGGTTATCTTTCTCATGGGAACAATGAAATTACATAAAATTGAGAGTGTTGATGGACTGCAGACTTTGAAGCATAATGAATTATCACACATGATGCATAATGAATGCAGGTGGCTGAAGTAAGCACTGACTGAGAAATAGATTGGCAAATGATGGAGTATACAAATGATAGAATATTGTGCTGCTACAAAAAGGAATGAAGTCATCAGGCATGCAATGATGTGAATGAACCTGCAGAACATTTGGTGAGAGCTTTCTAAAGCCCTGAAGATAAATGACTCTCAGACTTTGAAATCTAATGGACTTTGCCCTGTGGGTTTTCAAAACTGTATGGGTCTGGTGACCCCTGTCTTCATTCCTTCTTATGGAAATGCATATATGTATCCCATGACAGTTCATCCTCTGTATGTTGGCAGCAAGTAACTTTTTATGAGTTTTCAAAGATCCAGAGACAGAGGAGAATTTACCTGAGAAGAGACCATACTTGTAACTAACTATGATGAGACTTTGTTCTGGTTTTAACCTTGTATTGTATTTAATTGTTACTGAAATGCTTTAAAGTTTTCTGATATTGTGATGGAATTAATGTATGTTGTATATGGATAAAGCATGTCTTTTTTTAGGATCTAGAGGGTGGAGTGTGCTGGTTTGAAAGGATTTGTGTACCCTAGAAAAGCCATGGTTTAATCCTTAGCAATCACATGGAAGCAACTGTTTCTCTTAATTCCTATTCAGTACTATAGGTTGGAAATGTGATTGAGTCAACTCCAAGGAGATGTGACTCATTTAATGTGGGTATTAAACTTGATTAGATAGAGACATGTCTCCACCTATACTATGTGGGTCTTGATTAGTTTACTGGAATCCTATAAAAGAGGAAACATTTTGGAGAAACTTGGAAATTCAGAGAGGGACATAGCCACAAGAAGCAGAGTCCAGCAGCCAGCAACCTTTAGAGATGAAGAAGAGAAATGCCTCCTGGGGAGCTTCATGAAATAGGAAGCCAGGAGAGGAAACTAGCAGATGTGTTGTGTTCAACATATTCCCTTCCAGATGAGAGAGAATCCCTGGCTTTGTTCACTGTGTGCCTTTCCAGATGAGAGAGAAACTCTGACTGTGTCTGCCATATGCCTTTCCACATGAGAGAGGAAAACCAAACTTCATTGGCCTTCTTGAGCCAAGGAATTTTTCCCCAGATTCCTTAGATTGGACATTTCCATAGACTTGTTTTAATTGGGACATTTTCTTGGCCTTAGAACTGTAAACTAACAACTTATTAAATGACCCTTTTAAAAAGCCATTACATTCCTGGTATATTTCATTCCAGCAGCTAGCAAATTAGAACAATCCTTTTAATTTTACATTCCTTATAAGACAGCTCCCTTGTCCTCTATACCATCAGGAGCAGGATTTATAAAAATCCAGGAAGGAAAAGAGGATCTAGAATGTCCACTTTGCCCTGACCTTATAATACCCACTGTGGCCATCAGAGAGGCAAACAGACTGCCAAGGGTTTCTGCATGAAGCAACCTCAGAATCCCTGTCCCCTTGTTAAAATGACCCCATTCCAATCTAGACATCATGACAATTCATGCAAATATACTGTAATATTCTCTAAGAAAACCTGAGGGTTTAACTACTGATTTCACATTTCATCTTGAAGTATGAGTCTTGACAATCATGAACACACAGACTTATCTTCACAAATAACTCTGCAACCCTGAATATGACCCAACCCCTATCCTTCCCTGCCTACCAAACCTTCCACTGTGTCTACTTGAGTACTCTACCAGCAATTAAAGGGATTTTCTGCCATAAGTACAGTCTTTTACTTTTGAATGGTAGCAAATTATATGCACTTAGGAATTTACAGTGCATATTGCAAATTCTGAGGCCACTCAGGGAAGTTCACTAAGGAATAATTGTGATGAAGTGGTGAAAAGACTGAATAATAGAGGGAAAGAGGTAGAAAGCTTTTCAGTTCTGTGAGACACATGACTATTCTTCTCTTTTAAAAGAAAGCCAGTTGCATGAACAAATGGAGAATGGGTTCATAAGTTGGAAGGAATGATGTGAGGCCCTGATAAAATGATCTTCCTCTGAACAGCCCATCACTGTCCCTCCTGTTCTAAACATACTTCTGCAGCCAAACTCTGACCATAGATTCCTGTTGAGGCTAGAGGTGACCTTTAAATAACATACAATAAGAAGAGAGAAAGTAGAAATATGAAACCTGTTCTGGGGAGAAAAAATGGGATAACTGATCTGTACAGCCCAACTCTGCCAACAATTTTCCTTGAGAATGATGTAATATTGGCACCAGACACTTCAGAGTGTTCTTTTGAGGACAGACTCTATGTTGCCTTGTTTGTGGTTTAAATCCTCACTTTGTGTCACTGGTCTCTCACCTGATTCAGGTACTTGTTACTAGGGGCATTTTTATAGTTCTCTGTAATGCAAATTGTGATTTATCTGTGAGAAGAGTGAGTTCCCTGATTTTATTCTCCTGTATTAAAATCACCTATAGTCTTAGTCTTGTTTCTGTCATTGTATTTTTTATTACTGGGCCATATTTTCTTCCTCATAATGTAGTTAAGTTGTGAGAATCAATAATTGACTTAGTCAAAATAATAACTGTTATATATTTATATTTTAAACATCAATTTTCACTTATTTCATTCAATTCATAGAAGCAAATGAAGAGGATGTAGTAATAACTAAATGGAAATTTACAATTGTTATGAAAATTTTAGCTAAGGAATTCATTTATATATGTACTTTTGTTGTGTTGATTACTTTCAACATTTCCTTCAAGGAAAGCATAGATTTTTTGGTCTAGGAAGTAAAGGGCATTCTTCAGGGGAAGAAAGTGGGAATTAGGCCAATCAGGGAGGAAAGAGGCTCAGGTAGGATAGAAAATATCATGTCTATTTCCCCAAAGCTGGAGTTCATTTCTCTAGGGCATCCATTTAACACCAAAGCTATGCTGTTGACATTGGATTGAATTTCTCTAAATTGCTCTAAGATTCATGGTTACTTAGAGTTGTCTGAATGATTCCTTAAACCACTAGTACTAATGATAATGTTTTTAACTTTTTTATTGTATAATATAATGTATATACAAAGCAAAGAAACAAAAAAGCAATAAAATTTTCAAAGCACTCTTCAAAAAGTAGTTACAGGATAGATTCCAGAGTTCGTCATGGGTTACATACCATCCTCCCATATTTTCCTCCTAGTTTCTCCAGAATATACTAGGCTAGAAAGAATAAATATTTATCATCACAATTGACTTACTTTTCTTTTTTATGAAAAATAATGCATATAACAAAAATGCAATAGATTTCAAAGCACACCACAACAATTACTTGTAGAATAGATTTCAGAGTTTGGTATGGGTTACAATTCCACAATTTTAAGTTTCATTTCTAGCTGCTCTAACATGCTGGAGACTAAAAGAAATATCATTTTAATGATTCAGCAATCATATTCTTTCATTAAGAACTCCCTTCTCTGTATAACTTCACCATCACTTTTGATCTTTCTATCCTCTCTTTAGGGGTATTTAGCTATGACCATTCTAGCTTTTTCATGTTTGAAGAGGCTGCCAATAATATGGGGTACAGAGCTGGAACTAGCTGATGTTCTGGAGTGGCTGGACACTGTAGGTTTCAGGATCCAGGTTTCTAGTCCAGGGACCCATCTGGAGGTTGTAGGTTTCTGGAAAACTACCCTAGTGCATGGAATCTTTGTAAAATCTTATATATTGTCCTTGGTGTTCTTTATGATTGGCTGGAATGATTTTGTTTGGGGTTTGGCAAGTTATCATAGTTAGCAATGTCTAACTGAAGGTTGCCTAAGAGTGACCACCAGAGTAACCTATAGAATCTATTTGAACTCTCCCAGCCACTGATACTTTATTAGTTACACTTCCTTTCTCTGTTTTGGTCAGGATGGAATCATTGGTCCCCTGATGCAATGGCTTGACTCATCCCCAGGAGTCATCTCCCACACCACCATAGAGATTTTCATCCTTGGATGTCATGTTCCACATAGTGGGGAGAGAATTAATTTTACTTGCAGAGTTGGCTTTAGAGAGAATGAGACCACATCTGAGCAACAAAAGAGGTCCTCCTGAAGTAACACTTAAACCTACCTATAGGTAAGCTAAGCTTCTCTGCTACCTACATAAGCTTCACAAGGATAAGCCTCAAGACCAAGGGCTTGCTTGATAAATCCTAGAGTGATTTGAACAGTGAATAAAAAAGTATTTGCAAAGTCCTCTTTGGGGAATGGTGAGAAAGGGGGAAAATTCAATTTCCCCAAGTTCAATTCTTGACATTCTCACAAGCAGTTGGGACAGCCAAAGCAATTAGATGAGTCCCCAATCTTGGGGGTTGTTCATATGAAACTTAACCCCACAAAGGATAGGTCAAGCCTGCTTAAAATTAGGCCTAAGAGTCATCCCCAAGAGAACCTCTTTGGTTGCTCAGATGTGGCCTCTCTCTCCAGCCAACACAGGCAAACTCACTGCCCTCCCCTGTCTACATGACACATGATTCCCAGGGGTGTGTACCTTCCTGGCAATGTGGGACAGAAATACTAGAATGAACTGAGACTCAGCATCAAGGAACTGAGAAAACTTTCTCAACCAAAAGGGGGAAGAGTGAAATGAGACAGTGTCAATGGCTGAGAGATTCCAAACAGAGTCGAGAGGTTATCCTGGAGGTTATTCTTATGCATTAAATAGACATCACCTTGTTAGTCAAGATGTAATGAAGAGGCTGGAGGGAACTGCCTGAAAATGTAGAGCTGTGTTCCAGTAGCCATGTTTCTTGAAGATGATTGTATAATGATATAGCTTTCACAATGTGACAGTGTGATTGTGGAAACCTTGTACCAGAGGCTCCTTTTATCTACCTCATCAACAGATGAGTAAAACATATGGAACAAAAATAAATAATAGAGGGAACAAATGTTAAAATAAATTTAGATTGAAATGCTAGTGATCAATGAAAGGGAGGGGTAAGGGGTGTGGTAAGTATGAATTTTTTTCTGTTGTCTTTTATTTCTTTTTCTGAATTAATGCAAATGTTCTAAGAAATGATCATGATGATGAATATGCAAAAAAAAAAAAAAGATCAAGGGATTGGCCTATTGATTTGGGTGTCCCTAAAGTCTGACATGGTATCATGGGATTCCCTGATGGTAAAATTTAATAGCTTCATATTTTTTTCTCCCATCCCTTTAGGGATTTGCCATTACTTTTGTATTGTAATGATAGTATTTTTTATTACCAATTACTTCTTTACTTCATTTTATCTACATTCATGCTAGCAAATCTAAGAAAAAGTGGTTATGCCTAAATCAAATTTATCTTATTCTATGTATTCCACTTCCATTAAAATATTTATATAGTAGTTTATTTTGCTCCTCTATTGGTTACTTTACAAATATCATTACAAATGAGGACTCAGCTTTTATGAGACCTAAAAGAATGGGCTTTCCCTAGGTAAGGCAGGAGGATGTGAGTACATCAAGTTGGAATGATGGCTTTGGATGGTTTAACCCAAACTTAGCATGTGTAAATACCAGACAGCATGAAGATTTATATAGACAGTGTCTTTAGAAGCAAATATCCTATCTTGTTTTTTGTTTGTTTGCTTTTGAAATTTATTTCATTATATATTTTTTACATTTAGGGAAGGAAGGAGGGAAGAAAAAAAATAGAGAAAGAGAGACAGAGAAGGAGAAAAAAAGAGGAAAGGAGAAAGGAGAAAGGAGGGAGAGAAGAAGGGGGAAGGAGATAGGATAATGTCAGCAAGAGAACACCACATTACCCATCTGTCCCGCACAACCTACATCCAGATCATACTAGAGTAATATATCAAAGGAAATTGCATTGACTTTCCATTTGGAAGCTGATCACTTCTTGACCTATTATTAAGAGCAAATCATTTGGCTCACCTGAAGCTTACCATTGCCATTTTTACCAGTCATAGTATCAAGATTATGCAGTATCTAACCTTTTGTGTCTGACTTACTTCATTGAGGATTATGCCCTCAATTCATACACATTTTCATATGCTTTGGGACCTCATTTCATCTTACTGCTGTACAATATTTCATTATAGGTATACAGCACATTGTGTTTATCCACTCATCTGTTGATGGGCACTTGGATCAAATGCCCATGAGCAAATGTCTGTTGTGTCACTTATTTCAGCTCTTCTGGGTATATACCAAGTAGTGGTATTGCCAAGTCATATGATAAGTCAATGTTTAGATCTTGAGGAACCACCTGTCTTCCATAGTGGCTGTACCATTATAAGTTCCACAAACAGTGAATAAGTGATCCAATTTCTCCACATACTCTCTAACATTTATAGTTACTCTTTGTTTAATGGCAGCCATTCTCACAAGTAGGGGATATCTCATTGTCATTTTAGTTTTCATTTCCCTTACAGCTAAAGAAGATGAGTAACACTTGATTTGCTTTTTAGTCATTTTTAGTTGCTCTTCAGAAAAATGTCTATTCATACCTTTTGCTCATTTTATAATTGCACTATTTATTCTTTCATTGTTGAATTGTATTATTTCTTTATGCACATAGGATATCAAACGTTTATCTGATGTAGGATTTCCAAATATTTTTTCTCATTGAATTGGCTATCTCTTCATCTTTCTGACAAAATCCTTTGAGGTACAGATGGTTTTGATCCAAAGAGTTCCCATTGCTTTCATTGCTTGTACTTTGGATATAAAATTTATGAAACTACCTCCTATTAATAGGTCTTGAAGATGTTTCCCTATATTTTCTTCCAGCACACATTTATTCTAGTTCATGAAAGAACATTTTATATTTGTATGATTAATGAGTCATCATCCACCTCAAGGATCACTGTCATACAGTACCATGTTTTATCCTCTACTTTTCCTTCTAGTGACATACATGACTCTACACTTCATTTCAAACATGATCACATGAAGAATTAATTACACTCACCATAATGGCCTACCAATCCATCAATCCATTCCTGAACATTTAAATTCAACCTATTTAAAAGTTTTGTATATATTATACATCCACTTCCTATTCTGTACCCTTATTCTACCTTGGTAAACTGTATTCTGGATTTTAAATCTACAAATTTACTTATCATAATTCATTCTCATTAGTGAGACAATACAGTATTTGTCCTTTTGTGTCTGACTTGTTTGATGCAACTTACTGTTGCATGCTAAAGTACTTCATTCCTTCTTACTGCAGGATAATATTCAATCATATGCATATACCACATATTGTTTATCCACCCATTGATTGATCACACTTGGGTTGTTTCTTTCTTTTGGCAATTTTGTATAATTCTGCTATGAATATCAGTATGCAAATGTCTGTGCACATACCTGCTTTCACTTCTTTTGAGAATCCAAGTAGTGGGATTGCTGGGCAATATGGCAGTTCTATATAGCTTCCTGAGGAACTTCCAAACTCTCTTTTATAATGGCTGTACCATTTTATAATCCCACCAACAATGAATAAGTGTTCCCATTTCATTACATCCTCTCCTACAATTGGGTTTTCTATTTGTTTAATAGTGGCCATTTTGGTAGGTGTGAAACGATATCTCTTTTTTGGGGGTGGTGGTGCATGGTCCAGGAATTGAACCCGGGTCTTCCACCTAGAAGGCAAGCATTATACTACTGAATGACTCATGCCCTCCCTTCATTGTGGCTTTGATTAGCACCTTTTTAAAAACTAGTAATGTTGGGCATCCTTATTCTATAGACAGTGAAGTTTCTTCATATGTTTCTAGGAAACTTTCCTTTTCATCTAAATGATCTAGGATTGTTGGCACACAGTTGTCCATAGTATCCTCTTGTAACGGTTGGTCCATGTGTCAAGTTGGCCAGATGATGGAGCCCAGTTGCTGGTTAAGAAGGCACTAGCTTAACCATTACTGTGAGAACACTAAATGAATTTAAATAATCAGTTATTTGATTGTTTCTATGGCTGATTATATCTATGAACAACTAAGGGAGAGTGTCTTCCAAAATGAAATGCTTAATTCAATCAGTTGAAATATTTTTAAGGGAGAGGTGATGAATTCATAACTTAAATGTGGACCTTTTGTCTTTATTGCAGCAAGCCAGCCTCTCCTCTTGAATTCATCAAAGACCATCAGAATTGTCAGCTTGAAAGCTCCCCTATGGAATTTGGACTCATGTATACCCACAGTTGCATGAGACCCTTTTATAAAATTTAATATTTACAGACATCTCCTGTGGATTCTGTTTCCCTAGAGAAGCATGACTAATACACTTCTTATGATCATTTTTATTTTGGGGGGATTTGTGATAAAGACTCTAATTTCTGATTTTATTTATTTATATCTTCTTTTTTTCCTTTATCAGTCTAGCTAAGGGTTGGTCAATTTTATTGATCGCAAAGAATCAACTTTGGTTTTGTTGATTCTCTCCATCAGTTTTGTTCTGAATTTCATTTATTTTTGCTCTAATCTTTGAAATTTCATTCCTTCTGCTTGGTCTGGAATTAGTTTCCTTCTCTTTTTCTTGTCCCTCTTGGTTTGCAGTTAGTTCTTTACTATTTTTTCCCTTTTTAATTTAGATGTTTAAGGCTATAAATTTCCATCTAACCACAGACTTTGCTGATTCCCCTTTTTGATATATTATGTTCTCATTTTCATACATCAAAATATTTCCTAATTTGTCTTGCAATTTCTTATTTGACCCTCTGATTGTTAAAAACTGTGATGTTTAATCTACATATATTTGGGGATTTTCCTGCTCTCCATCTGATATTAATTTCCAGCTTCATTCCATTGTGATACTAGAAAGTATTTTGTATAATTTCAATCTTTTAAAATTCATGGAGGCTTTTTTATTGGCATAATATGTAATTTATCCTGGACTCATTGGCCCTTGAGAAGAATATGGTATAGGGGTGTGATGTTCTGTAAATATTTGTTAGGTCTAGTTAATTTATAATGTTATTCAAGTTCTCTATTTCTTTCAGAACCTTTCAGAACTACCTATTGATAAGTGTTGTATTGAAGTCTCTATGTTGTAGAGATGTTAATTTCTCCCTTCAGTTTTGCCAGTGTTTGCCTCATGTTCTGGAGCACTGTGGTTAGGTGTATAAATATTTATGATTGCTCTTTCTTTTGGTAGATTGCCCCTCTTATTAATATATAATTCCCTTCCATTTCTCATAACATTTTTGTTCTAAAAATCTATTTTGTCTGATATTATATAACTAAACCCTTGCAGGCAGCATATATATGCATCTTTTCTTATCCATTCAACCAATCTATGCCTTTTGATTGGAATGGTTAAACTATTAATATTCAATGCTTTTACTGTAACAGCAGTACTTATTTCAACAATTTTATTATTGGGCTTTAATACATCATATCATATTTATGTCTCTCTTTTGATTCTTTCAGGTACCCTTACTGATAATCTTCATTTCTACACTCTCCTGAGATGCCTGGCACCTCCGGCATCTTTCTTGAAATGACCAAGTGTGAGGGACCAAAAATCCAATGTGGCTGGTGAATAGCTGGACCATGACTGTGCTGCATCCCCCTCTTTTCTTGGGGAGGAAGACTTCCTCAACTCTTTCAGCCTGCAGCATCCCACTGGGCAGGTACTGGGCCTATCAGAAAATGCTGGACTTAAGGGTTGGGAATAGGCACTATAAGCCATGGACAACTGAATCATTTACTACAGTATCTCCAACTGTGGAAACAGTGGTATGGCAGGTGTCACAGGTGCATGCCTGAAAATGGCCAAGGCTGTGGACACCAGAAATCCAATTTTGCTGGGCAACAGTTGGAATAGAATTGTACCATAACCCCCTGCTGCTAAGTGGGAGGTCTTTCTTGAGTCTCCTAGCCCACAGTAGTCTGCTAGGCAGTAACTGGGCTAACCAGAAGCTGCTAGATTTGAGGGAATGGGATAAGTGCCAGTAGGCACATCTGAGTGAGTCACACACTACTGTTTCTCCATTGCAGTTTCTATGACTCTTCATCCAGCATGGTATTCCCTTGGTTCCTGAGCCCCAGAACAGCTGCTTCTGACAGTTTCTACCTGTCCTGTAGGTATTTTTATGTGAAGGAGGGAGCTCTGCCTATCCTTTTTCTATCATCTTTCTCTTTTGAGATTTTTAATGCAAATTTATGGAGTGACCATCAGTTGATGTACTATCAGCTTACATGATTCTGTAGATTTGTCATAGCCTGAAACTTTCTGATATGCCTGTACCTACACAGACTTAATTTAACATATTCCTATGCAAAGTTGCAAGATGAGGCCTTACTCCTGGACACATGGCTAAGTAGTAATTAAGCTGAAGAAGCTCTTAATATTGAGTATTACTGATTGACCAAGTGGAGTCAAGACAAAGCACAATATAGATCTAAGAAAACTTCCCCTGTCAAAGATTTGATTTTCAACACTCCATTCTGAGCACTGTTTCTTCCAAACTCCTTATTGCTCTGTTTACAATGATGTCTTTTTCTATGACTTAGAATTTCCTTCTTCTTGTAAAATTGCATCCTCTTATGGCTTTTCATATGATGTAAATTCAGTCAAGGATGTCTTAGATTGATATGGGAGGAGAATGTTGCAAATGGAGACACAATTCCTAGAATATCAGTCCAAGATAATTTGAAAGACATTTAGCATGATACCACAGTGTACTTAAAATACAAAACAAAAATATTTTCATGCTAATTATAATAATTGAATAAACTGTGTTTCAGCATATATGAACATTTTGTTTCATTAGACTTTGTACTTCCTCAGTGGAGAGGGAGAGACTTGTGAACAATTAAGGAGAAAATGGCAAAATTACAAAATAAGGAGATGTTCTATTAGATGACTAATTGGATAGATTGCTCATTTCATATACCTATTAGTTGAAATTTATGCATCTTCATTTCTTAAAGGAATGATATGTTTTGAGAGAAAGTAGCAGCATAATACTGATTACCAGGAGTTTTTATTGTTCCTTAAAGTTGGATCTGGACAGTGATATAGATATTATTAGGATCTATCCTTATAAATTTCCATTTCACTAAAATGGGAAAACAATTTTTATGTGTCTTGAGAAACCTGGAGATAGTTCACTCAGATATCAAGCTGACATCACCAGAGTTGGGGTGGTTGGATTTCAGGTCCCTCCCTTTAGGATAGCATCAATCTGGGTTTCCCTCTTGGAATGCAAGCCTGAGTCTGTTCAGAAAGAGGCAATGGGCAGATTCAGGTTGGAGTCATCTGTGCTTTCCAAATCTGTCAAGGACATGAGGGAATGTCTCAGAAACTTCAAATTTGAAGAATTGACTGAACTAGACAAAGGAACATTTTCTCACTACAGGGACAATTGTTAAAACTTTAAAATTATCTATGAATTTGATTATAAGATAGAAACTACGTTGATTCAGGATTGGGGTTTCTGTGGTTACCTAGGGATTTTTCCTATTTTGAGGAAACATACACTGGAGTATTTTGTGTTGAGGGGCATTTGTGGTGAAGCTACAGCCATTGGCAATCTAAGGGGATCAGGAATCTTTTATATTGTTAATGTAATTTTTATATATAAGATCTATATGTTCTATAATTATTTCAAAATAAAATATTTTACAATTACAATGTCAAAACCAACCTATTAAAGGGGAACAAGATTATACCCCATTATGGAAACCAAACTCTACATGCATCCATGTCAGCCAAAGTTATGAAACTATCCTTTTAAGTGTTTGAATTTAATTAAAGAGGTAGTGTATGAATATTATACTAATGGTCACTATGCACTCAGTATTATGAATAAGTTAGGGATGCTGTGAAACAGTATTATGTTTGCATTCCATTTTTGTACATAGCTCCTTCTTCACCTAGACATTGTGAAGACTGCCCTCTACTTGTAGCTGCCTTTTCCAATCTAACCACATGTCCCTCTATATTTTCTGCTTCCTTTCATTCTCTAAAATTTTCAAAGGCTGCTCAGGTCTTATTCTGTTTATTTATTTATTCCATTTTTTGTGGCACTGCTTTGAGTCTATCTTGTGTGTGTATGATTGAGAGTTCAGGCAAGAAGATGCTTGGACAGAGTCTGGTGACACCTTGCTGACACTTTCCTCTTCCCCTGCACCTTCCCTTATCACAATGAAGAGAATCCCCTATCCTCATTGGGACTCTCCTTCTTTCCCCTCCCAAATTTGCCTCAGTTAACCAGTTCTCCTTGCCACAGGCTCATCTCACTTAGACTATTAGGTCTTTCACCTTCCTACAATGCTGTGATTGTCCACCTGCTCCATGCTGCAATACACCCTACACTACTGCTTCTCTAATTTTACCCCAACTATATTTTTTCCCTCCAGTCCACATTCACCCAACCATTCCCTCACCTTAGAAGCCCATCAGGCTATGTTGGTTTGCAGTGTAATCTGCTTGGGTCTGATTGCATTTCAAAATGCCTCATCTTTTAGAGATGTTACTGCCCTTTTCCACCCTTCAGTTCCCTATCCCTACCCTAGTGCTTCTTCTCCCATGTGCTTTCCAATCATTCAAATCACTAGGGTAGGTACTACCAGGCCATCTTCTCCCTCTGGATACTTTCCATTCCTGAGCACTCTGAGCCCTTCCCTCTGTTCACTGCTGACCCTCTCTCCTTTCTATATCATCTTGGATAAGTTTTCCTCTCTTTTTTGCCCTGTTATGCCTGGCTTGACCCAGTTATCCTAACCTCAAAAATTCCCTTCCACCTGCCTGTCCTGCCCTCTCCCCAAAACCTGTTCACTATCCCCATCATGGAGACACTGAGTTTCAGGGCTCGTCATGCCCATTTTCCTTATTATTCCTCTGTGATAGGCCAGGGGAGGGTACAGGTTCACCCTGTGACCATCACACACCCTTTTCCAAGCCAGTCCTGGAGGATACTCCAAATGAGCTCCCTGCACAGGGTCACACAGTAGGCTCTGCTTACTTGACACATAGGAGGGAAATATCACATAAATTAACCCTCAAGCACATTGTCAGCTGGTGCATGGCAGTCATAAGTCTATGTCTTTTCCATCATAAACACTAAAACCCCATATGCTTCCAAACACTGTGTTAAGAATTTAGCCAGTGTGCTGGTTTGAATCTGTTGTGTGCCCCAGAAAAGCCATGCTCTTTAATCCTCATTCAATATTGCTGGGTGGGGTCTTTCTGTTTGTTTCCATGGAGATGTGGCTCACCCAATTGTGGGTGGTAACTTTTGATTAGATGGTTTCCATGAGATGTGTCTTCACCCATTCAAGGTGGGGTTGCTACTGGAGCCCTTAAGAGGGAATAATTTTGGAAAAAGCTTCAGAGTCAACACAGTTTGTACAGCCAGAGACCTTTGGAGATGCAGAAGGAAAACACTCCTACAGAAGCCTTATGAAATGAGAAGGGAAAACTAGTAGAAGTTGTCATGTGCCTTCTTAACTGAGAGAGAAACCCCAAACATCATTGGCTCTTGGATTTAAGGTATCTTTCTCCATATGCCTTAGTTTGGACATTTCTATGGCCTTAGAACTATAAACTTGTAACTTAATAAATTCTCTTTTTCAAAGTCATTCCATTTCTGGTATATTACATTCCAGCAGCTTCAGCACATTAAAACATAAAGCTATTTTTTCAAGATTGCATATGAAGTAATACATTATCAACTTTAGCAGTTTAGGTCTAAGAGGTTATAAAACTATTTAGTAAAAAATTAGAAAATAGATATAAATGATTATAAAAACTATAAATGTGTATCATTTAAGCTAATTATGAAGCATTAAGTTTATCTTTCAGAATGATTCAGATCAATGAATCTAAATATTTTCAATTCAATATAATGAATTCAAAGAATATTCAGTCCTGAAAAAAAATAGTACCTGTGCATGAAGCTTTAAGTTGGGTAGGTAGTAGGCTGAATAACAGTCCCCAAATATGTCTATGCCCCAATCCCCAGCACCTGTAGTATATGACCTTATATGGTGTTCTAGTTTGCTAGCAGCTGGAATGCAATATACCAGAAATGGAATGGCTTTTAAAAAGGGGAATTTAATGAGTTGCTAGTTTACAGTTCTAAGGCCAAGAAAATGTGCCAATTAAAACAAGTCTAAAGAAATGTCCAATCAAAGGCATCCAGGGAAAGATACCTTGGTTCAAGAAGGCCGATGAAGTTCAGGGTTTCTCTCTCAAGTGAGAAGGCACATGGATAACACAGTCAGGGCTTCTCTATCAGCTGGAAGAGCACATGGCGAACATGGCATCATCTGCTAGCTTACTCTCCTGGCTTCCTGTTTCATGAAGCTCCCTGGGAGGCGTTTTCCTTCTTCATCTCCAAAGGTTGCTGGCTTGTGGACTCTCTGCATCTCATGGCTACATCATTCTGCTCTCTCTGAATCTCTCTGAATCTCTTTCTCCAAAATGTTTCCTCTTTTATAGGACTTCAGAAACTAATCAAGACTCACTCAAATGAGTGGAGACATGTCATTCCCTAATCCAGTTTAACAATCATTCTTGACTAAATCACATCAACCAGGGAGATGATCTCACTACAGTTTCAAATATACAGTATTGAATAAGGATTATTCTACCTTTAAGGAATGGGTTTTATATCAAAACATGGCTTTTCTTAGGGGGCATACTTCCTTTCAAACCAGCACATTCCACCCTCTGGCCCCTAAAAAAGACATGTTTTTCCCATATACAAAATACATTAATTTCATAACAATATCAGAAACCTTAAACCTTTCAGTAGCAATACAATGAAATACAAAATTAGAGACAGTATAAAATCTCATCAAGTCAGTTACAGGCATGGTCTGTCCTAAGGCAAAATTCTCTCTATTTGCTCTGGACCTTTGAAAACTCATAACAAGTTATTTGCTGCCAACATACAAAGGAGGAACATTCATAGGATACATATACACATTTCCATAGGGAGGAAGGAACACAGGGGTCACTGGACCCATACAGTTTCAAAAACCCACAGGGCAAAGTCCATTAGATTTCAAAGTCTGAGAATCATTTATCCTCAGGGCTTTAGAAAGTGGCAGTTCCACCCTTTCCAAATGCCTATGCCTGCCTCTCTTTGAATGCAACCTTGGGGGATATTGGGGAGACCACCTTTCTCTAAGCTCCACCCTCTCCAAGCATTGGGGCCACACCCAGGCTCTCTGCCATCTCCGGGGCACACGCTCAACCCCTCCATGTGGTGTAGCCAGGCTCTCCCCAAACCCCAAGGAATATGCTTCACTTTCTCCAAGGCCTGAGGTGGCATGACTCTTCCACTGCAACCAGGTGGAAGGCCCATTCCCTGCCTTTGGGGCAAACTCACCCTCTCCATGGGCTTGGGTGGGTCTGCTCTCCTGGCCCGAGGCTTCTTGGCTTCAGACCTCAGCCTCCATGGTTTTGCCTCTGAAGTTATTTTCCCTCCAATGTGTCCCTTCTCTGAACCCCCCAGTTCAGACTGGCAGTGGCTCTGTTCATACAGATCCCACAGCACTCTCACTGGCTTTCTATGCAGTAACCTTGGATCATGCCCATCAGACATAAGGAGTTTCCACAAATCCTTCCTGGATAACTCCATGTCCGATACTGACATTCTCTGAAATGGCGGACTGGTTTCACATTTGGTTAAATCCTCACACAGAGCTCTATTCTCTGGGATCTCCCTTTCTGTAGGCCCAGAATTTTCCAGGACCTCAATTTCTGGTTTCTTTTTACTCAAGAGTTCAGTTCTCAGCTTATCTCTCTCCTGTCGCATTTCACTATAAGCTGTGAGGAGAAACCAGGCTGCACTTTTGACATTTAATTTGGAGATCTCTTCTGCTAAATATCCAAGTTCATGGCTTTTAAAATCTGCCTTCCAGCCAAAGCCACTAGTCAACTTTGCCAGATTATCTGCCATTTTAAAACAAGGGTCGCCTTCCTTCCATTCTCTAATAACATGGGCCTCATCTCTGTCTAAAGCCTCATCAGAGGTATCTTTAGAGTCCACATTCCTACCAACAGTCTCTCCAAAGCATTCTAGGCCTTCTCTATCAAGCTTTTCACAACTCTTCTAAAATCTTCCCCTTATCCATTTAAAAAGCCATTCCAACATGTTTGGTATCTGCAAACCACAGCAGCACCCCACTCCTGGTACCAAAATCTGTTCTAGTTTGCTAGCAGCTGGAATGCAATATACCAGAAATGGAATGGCTTTTAAAAAGGGGAATTTAATGAGTTGCTAGTTTACAGTTCTAAGGCCAAGAAAATGTCCCAATTAAAACAAGTCTAAAGAAATGTCCAATCAAAGGCATCCAGGGAAAGATACCTTGGTTCAAGAAGGCCGATGAAGTTCAGGGTTCCTCTCTCAAGTGAGAAGGCACATGGAGAACACAGTCAGGGCTTCTCTCTCAGCTGGAAGGGCACATGGAGAACACGGCGTCATCTGCTAGCTTACTCTCCTGGCTTCCTGTTTCATGAAGCTCCCTGGGAGGCATTTTCCTTCTTCATCTCTAAAGGCTGCTGGCTCGTGAACTCTCTGCATCTCATGGCTACATCATTCTGCTCTCTCTGAATCTCTCCGAATCTCTTTCTCCAAAATGTTTCCTCTTTTATAGGACTTCAGAAACTAATCAAGAATCACTCAAATGGGTGGAGACATGTCATTCCCTAATCCAGTTTAACAACCATTCTTGACTAAATCACATCAACCAGGGAGATGATCTCATTACAGTTTCAAATATACAGTATTGAATAAGGATTATTCTACCTTTAAGGAATGGGTTTTATATCAAAACATGGCTTTTCTTAGGGGTTTCCTTTCAAACCAGCACATATGGCAACAGGAATTTGGTAGGTATGATTAAAGGTACAGAATGTATGATGTGGAATCAACCTGGATAATCTGAATTTTCTCTGTGGGCCAAATCAAAGAACGTAAGTTCTTTTAGCTCAGAACTTTCCTGGATGAGAAATGAAATGAGAGATTCAAAGAGTGAAACTGGTTGACACATAGCTGCTGGCTTTGAAGATGTAGGGAGGTGTAACAAGCCAAGGCATATGGGTGATCTTTAGAAGCTGGGGATGGCTCTCAGATGACATCCAGCAAGTAAAACTGATGTCTCTGTCCAACATTGTCAAGGAATTGAATTCTGCCAAAAAACTGACAGGTAGATGACATAGTCTTGAATTTCTAACCAAATTTCTTATAGTGGCTAAGAAATAAAAATTCATTTAAAATTCAACTAAAGGAGTGACAGTAACAATATCAGCCTACAGGTATTAATAGTCAAATTGATTTTTGTCTTTAAGAAAATTTGTTTCTCACAAAAATCCTAATCCCCTATATCTAATCCAAACAAAAATATCAATCAACAGAAATAGAATGAACGTGTTACAGGTTCAGATAATATGGAAAGTAAAACAATGCAGAAAAGGTCAGTCTTACTAAGGACTGTTACCCTTCTTAGTGACCCACAAAAACACGCTTCACTTAAGAGTAGATTATGCTAGTCTGGTTCCTGCCAAGTAATAATTATGGCCTCACTTCTTTCTCTGGGGTGCCTGGAGATAGAAAACACTCAGAATCATATGGAGGAGTGCTGGAACATTCATTCCCCTTTTGTCCAAAACATTGTATAACCATTTGCTGGAGACTGCTTGGCCACAAATGTGCATTACTTTATAGCATTTGGCCCAACCCTGTGGTTACATGTGCTCCTGATGGGAAGGGAGCCAGGTTCCTCAACTACTATATATGACAATGGTGCATGTGAACTATCCCCCTCCCTCAGCTGTAGAGTCAGTCCCACTGGCCATGGGGGACCAAATCCCACTAATGAAGCTGATCTTGTTTTTTCTCTTTGCTTTTTGAGTAAATGTCATTCCATCCAGGACCTGTATAAGCTAAGTGCTTTCTTAGTGACACCAAAACCCGCCTGATCCTCCAGGTGATACTCCTTCTTTATATGTGATAGGTATCCTGTCTCAACAGTTTGTGTGCCAACAAAACACTCTATGGCACAGTGAAGGTATAAGGTTTCATCAGTTCAGTCATTCCAAGGTGGTCCAGTTTCCTGGTAAGTTTTGGGCTGATGGGTTACACTCCCTCTCGCCACATGAGCACAAGGACTCTGTGTCCTCACCAAGGATCAGAAATCCAATGGCCCCATAAAGCTGGATGGGGAATGGGGGAGGGAATATGAACCTCCATCAATCTCTTAGGTATAGTTGCTCAAGTGGCATAAATCCTAGGCCTCTGCAGAGAAATCAATACAGTGTATAACAAAAGATATTCCTACTAATTGGATGGCTTGGTTCATGGAGGAAACTGTCAAACTCTCAATGAATATGAGTTTTGTCATAGACAAAACCTTTGTAAACACATACTATGGATATGGGGAAGCAATTCTCACGCATAACATGTCAACTGGAACCATTGTTGTAGTTGAGGAAAAACACTTCTGCAAAGTGTACAGATACCTGACTAGATTCCAATCAGATCAAGGTACTTTATTTACAGCACAAGTGAGCCAAAAATAGGCACCACCCACCCAACATTGATGGGATGGGAGGATACTGGGATGGACAATTCAACATCTATAAAAAGGCCATCAGGAAGAAAAATGGTGTGATTCCACTTAAAGGTATCTAGGAACTGAACACTGCAGTGTAAGGAAAACAAGGCAATGGAATATATGTTGGGTAATATTGAGCTTTGAGGGAGTGCAGGTCCAGGGAGTTCCCTATTTAGGCCACAAATGTGAAATCCCAATCTTAATATAACCAACTGTTCTATTTTCTCACTGGAATGCAGCATGGGTTGTAGTTATTACCCGAAAGCACCCTAATTTCAAATTACAGGTCATACAGATACCTTCCTCCTATATGAGACCCTCTGACAATTGATATCTTAAAAATTGAGCACTCTATGCCTTTGTCACTTTGTCTTTGTTCACTTCTTTGTCTTTCTTTTTTGAAATCTCCATGTTCTGGTGGACAAATGCTTTTTTCCCAAATTTTAATAATTTTACTGTGATAAAATATTCATAACATAAAATTTGCCATTTTAAAGTGCACAATTAAGTGGCACTACTTACATCCACAGTATAATTCCACTAACAAAAGTTTTTCATCACCTCAATGAGAAACTCTGTACTTATTAAGCAATCCTTCCCTTTCACCTTTCTCCCTTCCTCTCAGTCCCTGATAAACTAATCCACTTTCTGATTCTATAAATTTGCTTATTCTAGATATTTCCTATAAGTAGAGTCATACAATATGTGGCCCTTTGTGTCTGGCTTATTCCACTTGGCACATTTTCCAAGTTCATCCATGTTTCAATATAGATCAGAACTTCAATCTACATGTTTTACCATATATCAGAACATTCACTGCAATTTGACATGCTAAACAATTCAATAATTGCTCATCATTCTCAGGTTTGTTTTTTTACTTTCTTTTCTTTTATGTGAAAAATAACATATATATAAAAGCAATAAATTTCACAGCACATTACAATAGTTGTAGAACAGATTGCAGCATTTCCTATGGGTTAAAGTTCCACAATTTTAGGTTTTTACTTCTAGCTGCTCTAAGATACAGGAGACTAAAAGAAATATCAATATGACTCAGCAATCATACTCATTTCCTAAACCCTACCTTCTCTGTATAACTCCACCATCGCCTTTGACCTTACTTCCATTCTTTAGGAGAATTTGGGCTATGCCCATTCTAACTATTACAGGTTGGAAGGGGTTGTTGATAATATGGGATAAGGAGATGGAACCAATTGATGTTCTAGAGAGGCTGGCCCCTCTGCATTCCAAGTCTTTATCTGGTCCAAGGATCCATCTGGAGGTTGTAGGTTCCTGGAAAGTTATGCTAGTGCATGAAACTTTTGCAGAACCTTATACAATGTCCTAGGTGTTTTTTAGGATTGGAAGGAATGGTTTTGGTTGGGATTCAGTAATTTATAATAGGTAGCAATGTCTAACTGAAACATGCATAAAAGGGACCTTCAGGGTAGCATATTAACTCTCTCAGCCACTGATACCTTATTTGTTACACTTCTCTCCCCCCTTTTGGTCAGGATGGATTTGTTGATCCCATTGTGCCAAGACCAGCCTCATCCCTGGTAGTCATCTACCACATAACCACTGAGATTTTTACCCCTGGATGTCATGTCCCATGTAGGGGTGAGGGTAATGATTTCATTTGCAGAGTTTGGCTTAGAGAGAGGCCACATCTGAGGAACAAAGGAGGTCCTCCAGAAATAACTCCTAGGCGTACCTATAGGTTGGCTAAGTTTCTCTGGTACATAATAAGCTTCACAAGGACAAACCTCAAGATCAAGGGCTTGGTCTATCGATTTGGGTGACCCAAACTTTTGACACAGTATCAGGGGTTTCCCAGGTGACAAAGTTTAAACATCCTCCAATTTTTCTCCAATCCCTGAAGGGACTTTGCCAATACTTTTTCATTATCTGCTTAATATATTCTGGGATTTATCTAGGCATTATATACAGGTTTAAAGGCCCTCATTCTTATTCAGGACCCCCTGTGTTTGGATTGTTTAAATGATCTATCCAGACAGGTTGGATTAGATTATGCACTATAGAAAATTTAAGTTCTGGACAAAATAAACCATTCTTCCTTTCAAAGAGCCTCAAAGAGTAGATGAGGTTCTGTAATATAGACAAAGTCTCCTTTCCCCTATATTTGGAATTTCCTTAAACCTGACCTGATTGGCTTCATTCTATCTCTAAATACCAGGTTATATATTTATAAAACAACCTTTCAAAATCTAGAAATAACAATTACCACTGTTGACTAAATATGACTGCTCTAATTGCTTACACTCTAGGCCCCAATTTTCTTATAAGTATTTTCTAAATGAGACTATAAAATAATTGCTCTTTTATTTCTGGCTTATTTTGCCTCACCAAATTTCCCAGAAGTTCATTGAAAATGTTGCATGCCACAAAACATTGTTCCTTCTTGTGGCAGCACAATATTAGATTATATGTATATACCAGCATTCACCAATCTACTTCTCAGCTACCCCCATTCACTGGGCTTTATGTATAATGTCCAAAGTCAACAGTCCATCAACACTCAATTTTTGATAATTTCATTGTTCCCAAGAGAAAAATAACCAATAAACACACCCTCCCTTAATAAAAAATGTAAACTTCCCCTTAACTTTTGTCCCTTTCCCTATTATTTACCCATTTTTGCTGTTCTATTGTTGATGTTTTCCTGTTAAATGCAGACCATAGCATGAAATAGTTTCCCCTCATACTCTCAACTTATACACTCTTTGCACTAGACTCATACCTTTGCAATAGTTCATGCAGGAGCTTATTTATACTTGTAGTGTTAATCAGTGGGAAACATAGATCTAATTTATACAACCCCTTTCAATCATGTTCACCTTCATTATTCTCATATTTAATTTCAACTTCATTAACTAACCATTCTTCCATGTCTAGATTCTGTGTATATCTAGGTCCCCTATATTCTTTATTATAAACCTGATTTTAACTTTACCATGATCATAAAAGTAGAATCATACAGCATCTATCATTTTGTGTCTGGCTTATTTTACTCAGCATTATATCCTCAAGTGTCATCCATCTTGTCATATGCTTCAGGACATCACTTCATCTTACTGCTGCCTGATTTTCCACTGTATGTATATACCACATTTTATTAATCCACTTATCTCTTGATGGGTACTTTTGTTTCCATCTTTTGGCAATTGTGAATAATTCTCCTATGAGGATCAGTGAGCAAATGTGTTTGTGTCACTGCTTTCAACACTTCTGTGTATGTACTGAATAATGCTATTGCCAAGTCATATGGCAATCCAAAATTTAGTTTCCTTAAGAATGACCAAACTGTCTTCCATAGTAACTGTAACATTATACATTTCTACAAGCAGTACATAAGTGTCTCAGTTTCTCCACATCCTCCAATGTTTGTAATTTCATGATCTGTTTAATAGCAGCCATTCTTATAGGTGTGAGGTAGTATCTCATTGTTCTCTTGATCTGCATTTCCCTTATAGCTAATAAAAATGAGCATCTCTTTATATGCTCTTTAGCAATCTGTATTTGCTCTTTGGAAAAATGTATCTTCCTAACTGTTGTCCATTTTCTAATTTGGTTTTTTGCTCTTTTATTGTTGAATTGTAGGATTTATTTATGTATAAAGGATATCAAACCTTTATCTGATGTGTAATATCAAAATAGTTTCTCCCCTTGAGTTGGCTGCCTCCTTTACCCTTCACCTTTTTGACAGTTTTTTGAAGCACAAAAGCATTTGATTTTGAAGAGTTCCCGTTTATCTATATTTTCTTGTTGCTTGTGCTCTGGGTTTAATGTTTAGGAAGATACTTCCTATTACTGGGTCTTGAAGATGTTTCCCTCCATTTTCTTCTAGAAGATTTATGGTAAGTGGATCTTATATTTAAGTGTTTAATCAACTTTAAGTTAATTTTTTGTACAGGGTATATGTTAAGAGTCCTCTTTCATTCACTTGGTGATTTATATCCAGTTCTCCCATGTCCATTTATTGAAAAGACTATTTTTGTCTCAATTCAGTGGATTTGAGCGTGTTCTTGAAGGTCAGTTGACTATAGATTTTGTGATCTATTTCTGTGCTCTCAATTCAATTCCATTGGCCAACACTTCCATCTTTGTGCTAGTACCATGCTGTTTTGACCATTTTGGTTTTATAATTAGTTTTAAAATGAGAAAGTGTTAACCTCCCACTTTGTTCTTCATTAAGATGCTTTTAGGTATTTGGATTCTCTTTCTCTTCCAGATGAATATGGTAACTAGCTTTTCCAAGTCTTCAAAGCAGGTTGCTGGAATTCTGATTGGTACTACATTGAATCTGTAGAACAATTTGGGTAGAATTAACATCTCAGTAACATTTACCCTTCCTATCCATGAGCAGGGAATGTCTTTCTACCTGTTTAGATCTTCTTTAGTTTCTTTTAGGAATGATATGTAATTTTCTGCATACAAGTCCTTTATGCCCTGACAGTTCATTCCTAGATACTGGATATTTTTAATTGCATTTCTGTATGAATTTTTTTCTTCATTGTCTCCTTAGTTGGGTTATTTCCTGTATATAGAAACATTACTGATTTTCACACATTTATATCCTGAGACCTTGCTGAATTTATTAGCTCAAGTAACTCTGTTGCAGTTTTCTCAGGATTTTCCAAGTATATTACTATGTCATCTGCAAATATTGCAAGTTTGACTTTTTCCTTTCCAATTTGGATGATTTTATTTCTTTTTCCTGCCTGATTGCTCTAGCTAGAACTTCTGGTGAAATGTTGAATAATAGTGGTGAATGAGGACATCTTTACCTCATTCCTGATCTTAGAGGGAAAGCTTTCTGCCTCTCTCCATTAAGTATGAAGCTGACGATTGGTTTGTCATACATGCCCTTTACAATATTGAGGAAGTTACCATTGATTCCTACCTTTTTGAAGTGTTTTTATCTAAAAAAGGATGTTGAATGTTGTTGCATTCTTCTTCAGCATCAATCAAGATGATCATGTGATTTTCCCTTTCAATTTGTTAATGTGCTATATTACATGAACTGATTTCCTTTTGTTGAAATATTCTTGTATTCCTAGTATAAGCCCCACTTGGTTGGGATGCATAATTCTTTTAATCTTTTATTGGGTTTGTTTTGCTTGTGTTTTGTTGAGAATTTTTGCATCTATGTTCACTAGAAAGATTGGCCTCTAGTTTTCCTTTCTTATAGCATCTTAAACTAGTTTAAGCATTAAAATGATGTTAGCTTCATAAAATGAGTTAGGTAGTGATCCTTTTCCTCAAATTTTTTGGAAAATTTTGAATGGGATTGGTATTCTTTTTTTGGATTGTTTGATAATATTCCCCTATGAAGCCATCTGGCCCTGTGTTTTTCTTTGCAGGAAGATTTCTGATGACTGATTGAATCACTTGTGATTGGTTTGTTGATTTTTCAATTTCTTCTTGAGTCAGTGCAACTTGTGGTGTGTTTACAGGAATTTGTCCATTTCATATTAGTTGTCTAGTTTGTTGGCATATAATTGCTCATAGTATCCTTTTATATATATATTTTGTGTTATTTCTTCAGGGTCTGTGGTAACTTACACCTCTCATTTCTGATTTTGAAATTCACATCCTCTCTTTTTCTTTGTCAGTCTTGCTAGTGGTCCATCAATTTTATTGATTTTTGTCAAAGAACCAACTTTCGGTTTTAGTGATTCTTTCTATTATTCTTTTGTTCTCCCATTCATTTAACTTTGCTTTAACTTTTGTTATTTCTCTTCTTCTATTTGCTTTGGGGTTAGCATGCTACTCTTTCTCAAGTTCCTCTAGGTGAGCATTTAAGTCCTTAAATTTGTTCTCTTTTCTTTTTTAATATAGGTATTATGGCAATAATACAGGCAATGTCAATATATCTCAGCATCTTATAGGATGCCTTTGCTTCATCCCATAAGATATGACATGTTGTATTCTTGTTTTCATTCATCTACAGAGAGTCACCAATTTCTCTATCAATTTCATCTTTAACTCACTGATTAAGAGTGCATTATTTAATCTCCACATATTTGTGTATGTTCTCATTCTTTGGTGGTTATTCATTACCAGGTTCATTCCATTGTGATCAAGGTGCTTTGAATAATTTCAGTGTTTTAAAATTATATTATAAAGACTTGTTTTGTGCCCCAGCATATGATCTATCTTGGAGAATACTCCATGAGCACTAGAGAAGAATGCATGTCCTAGCATTTTTGGGTGCAATGACCTGTATATATATCTATAAGGTCTAATTCAACTATTAAATTATTTAAGTTTCTTATTTCCTTGCTATTCCTCTGTCTAGTTTTTCTATCTATAAATGAGAATGGTGTATTGAGATCTCCTACTATTGTTGAAACATCTATCACTCCCTTCAGTTCTGCAAATGTTTGTTTCATGTACTTTGGAGCTCACTGATTGGAAGCACAAACATTTATGATTGTTAGTCCTTCTTGATGAATTGTCCCTTTTAGTAATATATAGCTTCCTTCTTTGTTTTTATCATGTCTTTATATTTAATGTCTATTATATCTGGTAATAGTGTAGCTATTTTCACTTTCTTTTCATTACAGCTTGCATAGTACATCTTTATCCATTTTTTCCCTTTCAATCAATTTGTGTCCTTTTTGTCTAAGATGAGTTTCCTGTAAGCAGCATATACCTGGATTGTTTTCATTAGTCCATTCTGGCAATCTGTATTTTTTAATTGGTAAGATTAGTTTATTAACATTCAATGTTATTACTTTTCTTGAATCTACTCTCTTATCCTTTGGATTTTATTTACCAGATCTACATATTTCCCCTTTCTCTTTATATCCTTTAATTTACTTTCACTGGTACACTTCAATTCTGTGCCCTCCTCCAGACCTCCCTGTTTGACTTTAATTTCAGACAGCAGAACTCCCATTAGTGTGTCTTGTAGGGCCAGTCTCTTGTTGACAAATTCTCTCAGGATTTGTTTGTCTGTGGAAATTTTAATCTCTCCCACTGTTTTGGGCTGGGTAAAGAATTCCTAGCTGGAAGTCTTTCTCTTTCAGGATCTTATATATAGTATACCATTGTCTTCTCACCTGCATAGTCCCTGTTATATAATCCAATCTGTCTTATGTGGTTTCCTTCATATGTAGTAGATTGTTTTTCTCTTGCTGCTTTCAGGATTTTCTACTTCTCTTCAATATTTGACAGACTGATTAGTGTGTTTCTAGGGGCAGGCCTATTTGGATTTATTCTATTTGGAGTTTGCTGGGCTCTTTGATTTGCATATTTATCTCCTTTCTAAGGGTTGGGAAGTGGTCCCCCATTATATCTTCAACTTATCTTCCTAGCTCTTTACTCTTCTCTTCTCCCTCTGGGACACTGATGACCTATATTTGCATGCTTAATTTTGTCCTTCATTTCCCTGAGAATGAATTAAAATCTTTTTCATCTTTTTTGCCATTTGCTATTTTGTGTGTTCAAAATTAGTTGTCCTGTACTCTATTTGCTTATTCTTTCCTCTGCCTCTTCAAATAGGCTGCTATGTGTCATTAGTATATTTTTTATTTGGTCTATGGTATCTAATCTCTGTGGTATCTATTTTTCCATTTTTTCTTTCAAATCACTTTTAATGCTGTTTTAGTGTCTTCTTAATTTCCTTTATGTCACTAGCTATCCCATTTATTTCATTTAGTAGTTATATGAACATCTTTGATTAGTTGTTCTAAAGTCTGTAGCTCCTCTAGTGTTTTAAGTTGGTCATTAGCCTGGATTACATCTGCATCTTGATATGCTTAGTGATCTTCTTTGCCTTTGAGGCATGTAAATATCTTGATAGAGTTAATTTGGAAGTTGGTTTCCTTCAGTAGTATTAAGTTTTGTATTTCTGGGGTGGATGTGGAGCAGGATGCAGGGCACAACTGTGTGGTGATAGGTTGCAGTACAGGAATAGGCACAGTTCAGGGATGCGATGCTGGTACCTGTGAGCATGGGATATGGGACAAGGTGTGGAGGCGCAGTGTGGGGGCTGTGCTGATGGGGTGCAGCTCAGGCAGGCCTTGGAGTGCAGGAATTGAGTGCAGCATGTGGGAAATATAGTGGATGGTAGGAGGTGGATGGAGGCTGTGTGGATGCATGGGGCCTGGTGCACAGCCAGGATGTTGGTGGCAATGTGGAACATTGAGTTGTGGGTTACAGGATGTGGTGTAGAGGCACAGAGATCAGGACACAGGAAGTGCAGAGTGCATGTGTGTCCTTGAACAAGGGGAGTGGCCCTGGGGAGCCAGGATATGGGTACAAAAATGTGTAGGGGCTGGACACAGGTCACTGGGTTTGCAAAACATGGGTCAGGAGTATGTAATTATCAGGTTTTTGGGGACTTGGTCTCTCAAGAGGATTGAGGCAGGGGTGCATTCATGTACAGAAGCAGTGGATATCTAGCACAGATGCACATGGGAGCACCTGCCAGGTGTGGAAGCAAGGCATTTGTGCTGGGGGATGGGACAAGGGTGTCCACATGTGCAGGGTAGAGTGTTGGTGTGCAGTGTCAAGGAGTTGTTGCATGGATGCATGGGTGCCCAGCTAGGAGAATGTGGTTGTGCATGTGTGGTCTGTTGGGGGGGGGGCCCTTGTGTGTATTGGCATGGTTATTGGTGTCCTAATGTTTATGTGCATAAAGCTCAGAAGCAGTGAGCCATGGTTGTGCCTTCATGGGCTGAGTGTGGTTATAGCCCATATGTGCAAGGCAGCACTTGCTCAGAACTAGGGGGCATGGCAGGGGTATGTGGTTGTGTGGATCTGGGGGTACAAAATGTTGATATTCCTGTACATGGAGTTCATGGGGGGCAGGTTATGTGACTATATGGTTTGAGGAAGGTTATGACCTGGAAGGTGAGAACTCACAGCCCTGACATACAGACAATTGCGTGCAGATGGGAGGGAGAAGGAGATCAGGGTCAAGAGGTTTGGTGCAGTTGCACGTGTCTTGGGAGGGACAGGGTGAGACTGTGCTTGTGTGAGAGAGATGGATCAGGTTGGGGCAAGTTTGATTGTGTGCAGGGCAGGGGTGTGGTGAGGGGATGCATAGGGTATAGGTCAAGGCAGGGACACTTGGAGCATGGTAAGGGGTGCGGTTGATGTGGTTCAGGAGCATAATGTATGGGGTAGCCACAAGTTGGTGTTGCATATGTGAGGATAGAGAGTTAAAGGAATGCAGCTTAGCTTACTTCCTTATCCTCTTCTCCCTGTTCATGAACTTGAGGGCTCCAGGCTTCCATTTTGAAAGGGTTACTAAGCTGTTTACACTAGCTGGACTGGCTCTAGTTCTTTGTTTCTCAATTCTTTTGCTTTTGTGACCAGAACCTCCCTATGTGGTGTAGAACACCTTCCAGTTCACTTACACCTTAGAATCACCATCCCAGTTGCCTTCCCTTCACTTATCTAGCTATTCCTTGGAGCAGGTGTGAGCTCAACCTATCCTATTTCATCATCTTCCTGGAACTACAGGTGGCAAAAGCCGTTTTGCAATACATTTCTAATCTGTGGAATGACAAACCGACAGATTCTAGATTTTATGGAATTTCTGAATGATGAACTCATAAGACTCCATGATGTATTTTTTTTGTCATTTAAATAGATTTCTTATTAATTACTCTCTAAATTTTTATGGCAACATTAAAGGATAATTTTAAAGGGAAGTGTTAATGTATCCTAAGATCCTACTTCTAAAGTGTTTTTATTTATCAATCTTTCTGTTCATCCTTGCTATAAATGAATGTTATAATACTAAGATAATAGTTAAAATAATAATTTTCTGTACTAGATGTTTGGGTTAACATTCAAATTTATTTGCTGACAGGCTCAATTCTTTGTCTTAGTACTGCATAAAAAGAAAACTAGAACATGGCCAATATATTAGATTTTCAACAAACATGTTTGCTTACCTATATACTAATACTAATCTAATGAATTAATCTAATTTGTATTATTTCTTATAAAATTCATCATTCAGTGTACCCGGGTTGCTTACACACATTGTTATCCTGCATAACTTCAATACTAATTGTTCAAAATCTTGACTCTGGTGAATTTTT
>PVIY010000512.1:90672-141028 GCA_004026745.1 Myrmecophaga tridactyla | reverse complement strand
TTGTCTTTAACATTGTTGTTTCCTCAGGATAAGGATATTAATGCTAAATAAATGAATGATCACTGAAGACATGCCCCCAACCATGAATTCAATATGAGTTTTATATGGTGTGAATTCTCACTTGACTTGCAAGTGTTGCTGGATGAATAAATCATTTTCTGTGATTTTTCAAGAATACCATCTACAACAGGAATTATCTGGAGCTTTGTAGAGAGTCTTTATACTCTGGTAAAGTCCTGTCTATCAGTTGGAGCACTGGATGAAGACACCTTCACTTTCATTAAATGTATATCCTAAGTTCTCTCACATTGTGTATCATCAGATTATCTCACTAAAGGTTTTGCTACACAAGTGACACTGATATTCTCTCCAGTATGAACTGGTCTACATTGAGTAAGTAGTCAGAATGACTAAAATCTCTACCAGCTTTATAACAAATGCTTGTTCTTCAATATGTAATATCTCTAGTATGTTTAAAGGGTAATTCAAGGGTGGAAATCTCTTCCATATTCCAAATATTTATGGTATGATTTCTCTCAAGCAATCTAATGTGTGTACTTTAACTGAAGCCTTTTCATATACATGGCATTTATAAGGTTTCAGACTAATTCGAACTCTCTTATGTTGTCTAAGATTACAAAATAAACATTTCCCCAAATAGATGATATTTATACTATCTTTCCTCTATGAATATTCTCATGTTTTCTAAAGCCAGAAGAATTGGTGAAGCCTTTCCCACATAGCTGACATTCATAAGGTTTCTCCCCAGTATGAATTCTCTCATGTTTTTTCAGGTCAGGACACTGAGTGAAAGCTTTCCTACATAAATGACATTCATAAAGTTTCTCTCCAGTGTGAATTCTTTCATGTTTTCTCAGGGCAGATTAGTCAGTGAAAGCTTTCCCACACTGATGGCATTTATAAGGTTTCTCTCCAGTGTGAGTCCTTTTATGTATTCTCAGGGAAGGAGCCTGACTAAAAGCTTTCCCACATAGATTACATTGATAAGGTTTCTATCCTGTGTGAGTTCTCTCATGATTTCTCAGATCTGAACATCTAATGAAGGCTTTGCTACAGAAATTACATTCATAAAGTTTCTCTCCAGTGTGAGTTCTCTCATGTTTTCTCATGTCAGAACACTGAGTGAAAGCTTTCTCACAAAGTGTACATTCATAAGGTTTCTCTCCAGTATGAATTCTCTCATGTACTCTAAGGACAGAGCATCAAGTGAAAGCTTTCCCACATAGATGGCATGCATAACTTTTCTCTCCAGTGTGAGTTCTTTCATGTATTCTCAGGGAAAAACAATGAGTGAAAGCTTTCCCACATAGATGACATTCATAAGACTTCCCCCCAGTGTGAACTCTCATATGTTTTCTCAGGTCAGAACATTGAATGAAGGCTTTCCCACAGACATGACATTCATAAGATTTCTCTCCAGAGTGAATTCTCTCATGTTTTTTCAGTCCAGAGCATTGAATGAAGGCTTTTCCACATAGACGACATACATAAAGTTTCTCTCCAGTGTGAGTACTCTCCTGTTCTCTGAGGGCAGAACAGTGAGTGAAAGCTTTCCCACATGGATGATATTCATGGAGTTTCTCTGCAAAATTTCCATTATAATGTGCAAGATCACAGCTTTGCATCAAGAATTTACCAAATTAGATGATATTCATACACAATACTCCGAGTGTGAAAATGCTTTCGCTGATTAAAAGTGGACTGATCACTGAGGGATTTTCCTAATAGAGGGCTGAAGCAGAGTTTCCTCCCCTTGTGAATTAACACATGTTGAGCCACTCTGGAACTGTGACTAAAATCTTCTGGCAATTCACTACATATAATAACTTTCTTTTGAGTATGAGAATTCTGCTTCTAGGAAGTAAATGAGAGACCATCAAAGGTTTGTCCCCAAAACTATGCACATACATATGAATTATAAACTAATCATTCAGTAACAATCTCCAATTAAAATCTCTTCCATATTGGTTATATACAATGTTATTCTCCTGCATGCCCAGAGATCTTTACTGTCTCATCTCAACAGCAGAGCTACCTCATAAATTTTGAAGACTTTATAATGTCTCAAAGATTAAATATATGAGCCATGCTTATACAATTATCTTTTTATAAAACCCAAGGTTACACTTTTGGGTTGAAATTAATTTTACTCTAAATTCAAGTTATAACATACATTTTTGGATTGGCACTTTAAGAAATTTTCAACTAAGTTATTGTACTGAATTCCTAATTTAAAATCCCACTCCTACTTATCTATTTGTAAGACCATAGATCACATCCATGATGCTTACTGATGATGAGATAGATAAGCATTAGGGAAGAGAAAATGTTGAAAAGTTCCACATGGCTCTTTAATTGTTTCAAATATGACATATGTACCAGTTTGAAAGGATTTATTTACCCTAGAAAAGCCATCTTTTAATCATAATCAATCTTATGAGAGCAAAAGTTTCTTCTAATCCTTATTCATGCACTAGTATAGGTTGCAAACTTAATTAGGTTATCTCCATGGAGATATGACTCAATCAATTGTGGGTATTAAACTTGATTAGATGGAGATGTGTCTACATCCATCTCATGTGGGTCTTGATTAGTTTACTGGAGTCCTATAAAAGAGGAGACATTTTGGAGAGAGTCCTTTTGATTATGAGGAGGTAGCCACAGAATTATGACAGAAGGATGAGAGAACCATAGAGCCCACCAGCCAGTGACCTTTGGAGATGAAGATATAAAACATCTCCCAGGATGCATCATGAAGCAAGAGGCCTGGAAAGAAAGCTAGCAGATGCTGCCATGCTCACCATGTGCCCTTCCAGCTGAGAAAGAAATGCTGAATGCCATCAGCCTTCTTGAACCAAGGTATATTTCCCTGGATGCCTTGGATTGGACATTTCTATAGACTTCTTCAATTGGACAATTTCATAGGCTTAGAGCTATAAACTAGCAACTTATTAAATTCCCTTTTTTAAATGTCATTCTGTTTCTGGTATTTTGCATTCTGGCAGCTAGTAAACTAGAACAACATATATTTGGGAAAAAAATTAAAGATTATTTTAGACAGAAGAAAACTTCATATGAGAGGAGACAGCCAAGACGGTGGCTTAGTGAGGTGTGGGATTTAGTTTGTCCTCCAGAACAGCTACTAAATAACCAGAAACAGTACAGAACAACTCCTGGGGCCACAAAACTGACCAGACACACAGCCTACCCCAGTCTGAATCAGCTGGACTGGCTGCAAGCCTTTCCAGAACTGTGAGTTCCAAGCCATGGTGGCTGGCACCCCTCCCCCACAGGCTGCTTCGCAGAGGGGAAAGGAAAGGGACTTTACCAGCAGGAGGGATGAGCACAACTAAGCTTCAAGAGTGGAATTAAGTCACAAATTCTGACTACTGAAATTAGGACCCCAGCTCAGGTGAATCTGGTCAAAGTGGAGGTTGCTCATTTTTGCCCCAGTGCAAAGGGGGCAGGGCTGACAAAAAAAGAAAAAACAAAGAAACAGAGGTTTTTGTGGCTGTGTTTCTACAAAGGCTTGACTGCCTTTGGATACAGTGACTTGACTTCTCAGACTGCAACTGCATAGGCAGAAACAAGCTTATTTGAGACTTTGTCTGCAGCTTGTGCATTGCCAGGGGAGGGGCGAGGCCCAACTCAGGTGGAATCCCTCCCTCAAGAAATTCAGACCACAGGGCTTGGTAATTTGAAGCCATTAAAACCAGCCTACAGCCTCTCCTCTGTCTCCACCATGCCCCCAGCAGGGAGAGTCTGCCAAAGTTAAAGGTACTGCATCATCTTACACTGGTGGGAGCTGCAGGCAGACAAGTGCCACATACTGGGCAGATTAAGGAAAACAGAGGCCAGAGAATTCACAGGAAATCTTCGAACCTGCTGGGTGAAAACTGATGCAGGTGATTCTTTCCTCCCAACAGGAGGCCAGCATGGTCTGGGAAAATCTGGCTGGGGTCTATAATTCCTAAGTAGACCCTCCCAAGGGTAGGGGGGAGACACCATACAGGTAGGATAAGAAACAAGAAAACAAGAACTGAAAAATTCTGCTCTGTTAAACAAAACCTAAGCTAGTGGTCCAGAAAAAAGCTGAACTGAATGTGAAAGAACAGACAGACAACAAATTCATCCAACAAGAAAGCCCTATGTGAAAACAATTACCAGAATAAACTAATTAAGGTAATTAAATGCTTAGATGCCAGCAAAAAATAACAAATCACACTAGGAAAATTGAAGATATGGACCAGTCAAAGGACAAACCAATAATTCAAATGAGATACAGGAGTTGAAACAATTAATTCAGAATGTACGAACAGACATGGAAAACCTCATCAAAAATCAAAAATCAAACAAATGAATTGAGGGAGGATATAAAGAAGGCAAGGAATGAACAAAAAGAAGAAATTGAAAGTCTGAAAAAACAAATCACAGAACTTTTTTTAAGGGAATGAAAGGCACAATAGAAGAGATGAAGAAAAAACAATGGAAACCTACAATGTTAGATTTCGATAGGCAGAAGACAGGATTAGTGAAGTGGAGAATGGAACATCCAAAATTCGACAAGCAAAAGAAAATATATGGAAAAAATGGAAAAATATGAGCAAGGACTCAGGGAATTGAATCACAATATGAAGCACACAAATATATGTGTTGTGGGTGTCCCAGGAGAAGAGAAGGGAAAAGGAGAAGAAAAACTAATGGAAGAAATTATCACTGAAAATTTCCCAACTCTTATGAAAGACTTAAAATTACAGATCAAAGAATTACAGCATACCCCAAAGAGAATAGATCCAAATAGACATACCCCAAGACACTTACTAATCAAAATGTCAGAGGTCAAGGAGAAAGAGAGACTCTTGAAAGCAGCAAGAGAAAAGCAATCTGTAATGTACAAGGGAAGACCAATATGCCTATGTGTAGATTTCTCAGGAGAAACAAAGGAGGTGAGAAGACAGTGGGATGATATATTCAAATTACTAAAAGAGAAAAACTGCCAACCAAGAATCCTATATCCAGCAAAATTGTCCTTCAAAAATGAGGGTGAAATTAAAACATTTTGAGAAAAAAAATCACTGAGAGAATTTGTGACCAAGAAACCAGCTCTGCAAGAAATACTAAAGGGAGCACTAGAGGCAGATACAAAAACACAAGAGAGAGCAGTGTGGAAAAGAGTGTAGAAAAGAAGCCTATCAGTAAAGGTAAAAAGAAGAAAAATTAGATGTGAAATATAAAATCGAAAAGGCAAAATGGTAGAAGAAAGTGCTACCTGTGCAATAATAACACTAAATGTTAATGGACTAAACTACCCAATCAAAAGACATAGACTGGCAGAATGAATTAAAAAAGAGGACGCATCTATATGCTGTCTACAGGAAACATATCTTAGACCCAAGGATAAACATAGGTTGAAAGTGAAAGATTGGGAACAGATATTTCATGCAAATAACAATCAGAAAAGAGCAGGAGTAGCTATACTAATATCCAACAAATTAGACTTCGAATGTAAAACAATGAAAAGAGACAAAGAAGGACACTATGCATTAATAAAAGGAACAATTCAACAAGAAGACATAATCATAAGTATTTATGTACCAAGCCAGAATGCTCCAAAATACATGCAGCAAACACTGAAAACACAGAAAAGAGAAATAGACACATCTACCATAATAGTTGGAGACTTCAATTCCACACTCTCATCAATGGATAGAACGTCTAGACAGAGGATCAATAAAGAAACAGAAAATTTGAATAATACAATAAATGAGATAAACTTAACAGACATTTATAGAACATTATACCTCACAACAAGATACACCTTTTTCTCAAGTGCTCATGGATCATTCTCAAGTATAGACCATATGCTGGGTCACAAAGCAAGTTTCAATAAATTTAAAAAGATTGAAATCATACAAAACATTTTCTCAGATCATAAAGGAATGAAGTTGGAAATCAATAATAGGCAGAGTGCCAGAAAATTCACAAATATGAGGCTCAAGAACACACTCTTAAACAACCAGTGGGTCAAGGAAGAAATTACAAGAGAAATCAGTAAATATCTCAAGGCAAATGAAAATGAAAACACAAAATATCAAAACTTATCGGATGTAGCAAAAGCAGTGCTAAGAGGGAAATTTATTGCCCTAAATGCCTATATCAAAAAAAGAAGAAAGGGCAAAATAGAGGAATTAACTGTCCACTTAGAAGAAGTAGAGAAAGAACAGTAAACTAACCCCAAAGCAAGCAAAAAGAAAGAAATAATGAAGATTAGAGCAGAAGTAAATGAAATTGAGAACATGAAAACAACTGAGAAAATCAACAAAACCAGAAGCTGGTTCTATGAGAAAATCACTATGATTAATGAACCCTTTGCAAGATTGACAAAAAGAAGAGAGAGGATGCAAATAAATAAGATCAGAAATGGAAGAGGAGACATAACCACTGACCCCACAGAAATAAAGGAAGTAATGACAGGATACTATGAACAACTTTATGCTAATAAATACAACAATGTAGATGAAATGGACAACTTCCTAGAAAAGCATGGACAACCAACTGTGACTCAAGAAGAAATAGATGATCTCAACAAACCAATCACAAATAAAGAAATTGAATCAGTCATTAAGAAGCTCCCCAAAAAGAAAAGTCCAGGACTAAATGGCTTCACATGTGAATTCTACCATACATTCCAGAAAGAATTAGCACCAGTCCTGCTCAAACTCTTCAAAAAAATTGAAGAGGGAAAAGCTACCTAATTCATTCTACAAAGCTAACATCACCCTCATACCAAAGCCAGACAAAGATATTACAAAAAAAAAGAAAACTACAGATCAATCTCTCTAATGAATATAGATGCAAAAATCCTCAACAAAATTCTTGCAAATCGAATCCAGCAAACACATTAAAAGAATTATACATCATGACCAAGTAGGATTCATCCCAGGTATGCAAGGATGGTTCAACATAAGAAAATCAATTAATGTAATACACCATATCAACAAATCAAAACAGAAAAACCACATGATCATCTTGATTGATGCCAAAAAGGCATTTGACAAAATTCAACATCCTTTCCTATTGAAAACACCTGAAAGAATAGGAATAGAAGGGAACTTCCTCAAAATGATAAAGGGAATATATGAAAAACCCACAGCTAATCTCATTCTCAATGGGGAAAAACTGAACTATTTCCCCCTAAGATCAGGAATAAGACAACAATGCCTACTATCACCACTGCTATTCAACATTGTGTTTGAAGTCCTAGCCAGAGCAATTAGACAAGAAAAAGAAATATAATGCATCAGAATTGGAAAGGAAGAAGTAAAACTCTGTTTACAGATGACATGATATTGTATGTCAAAAATCCCAAAAAAAGCAACAGCAAAACTACTAGAGCTAATAAATGAGTACAGCAAAAAGGCAGGCTACAAGATCAACATTCAAAATTCGGTAGTGTTTCTAACACTAGTAATGAACAATCTGAAGGGAAATCAGGAAAAGAATTCCATTTACAATTGCAGCCAAAAGAATAAAATATTTAGGAACAAATTTAACTAAAGAGACAAAAGACCTATATAAAGAAAACTACAAGAAATTGTTAAAAGAAATCACAGAAGACCTAAATAGATGGAAGGGCATACCATGTTCATGGATTGGAAGACTAAATATAGTTAAGATGTCAATTCTACCTAAATTGATCTACAGATTCTATGCAATACCAATTAAAATCCCAAAAACTTACTTTTCAGAAATAGAAAAACCAATAACCAAATTTATCTGGAAGGGCAGGGCGTCCTGAACAGCTAAAAGTATCCTGAGAAAAAAAGTGAATTTGGAGGTCTCACACCACCTGATTTTAAGGTATACTATGAAGTTACAGTGGTCAAAACAGCACGGTACTGGCATAAAGACAGATATACTTACCAATGGAATAGGATAGAATGTTCAGATATATACCCTCTCATCTATGGACAATTGATCTTTGATAAGGCAGTCTAGCCAACTCACTGGGACAGAACAGTCTCTTCAATAAATGGTGCCTAGGGAACTGGATATCCATATGCAAAAGAATGAAAGAGGACCCATATCTCACATGCTATACAAAAATTAACTCAAAATGGATCAAAGAACTAAACATAAGACCTAAGACCATAAAACTGGTAGAAGAAAATGTAGGGAAATATCTTATAAAGCTCATACTAGGAGGTGGTTTCCTAGACCTTACACCCAAAGCATGAGCACTGAAGAAAGAAAGAAAGAAATGGGAACTCCTCAAAATTAAACACTTTTCACATCAAAGAACTTCTTCAAGAAAGTAAGAGAGCCTACACAATGGGAGACAATATTTAGAAATGATATATGCAATAAAAGTGTAGTATCCAGAATATATAAAGAGATTGTTCAACCCAACAACAAAATACAGCCAACCCAATTATAAAATGGGCAAAAAACTTGAACAGACACTTCTCAGAAGAGGAAGTACAAATGGCCAAAAGGCACATGAAGAGATGCTCAACTTCCCTGGCCATTAGAGAAATGCAAATCAAAACCACAATGAGACATCATGTTACACCCAGCAGAATGGCCATTATCAATAAAACAGAAAATGATAAGTGCTTGAGAGGATGTGGAAAAAGAGGCACACTTATCCACTGTTAGTGGGAATGTCAAATGGTACAACCACTGTGGAAGGCAGTTTGGTGGTTCCTCAAAAAGCTAAATGTAAGAACTGCCATATGACCCAGCAATATCATTGCTAGGTGTCTACTCAGAGGACATCAGGGCAAGGACACAAACATACATTTGCACACCAACGTTTATAGCAGCATTATTTACAACTGCAAAGAGATGGAAACAGCCAAAATGTCCATCAACAGATGAGTGGCTAAACGAACAGTGGTATATCCATACGATGGAATATGATATGGCTGTAAGACAGAATAAAGTTATGAAGCATGTAACAACATGGATGGACCTTAAGGACATTATGCTGAGTGAGATTAGTCAAAACAAAAGGACAAATACTGTATGATCTCACTGATATGAACTGACATTAGTGAATAAATTTGGAGAATTTCATTGGTAACAGAGACCATCAGGAGATAGAAATAGGGTAAGATATTGGGTTATTGGAGCTGAAGGCATACAGATTGCACAACAGGACTGAATGTAAAAACTCAGAAATGGAAAGCACAATACTACCTAACTGTAATACAATTATGTTAAAACACTGAATCATGCTGAATGTGAGAATGATAGAGGGAGGAGGGCTGGGAGCACAAATGAATGCAGAATGAAAGATAGACGATAAAGACTAAGATGGTATAATCTAGGAATGTCTAGAGTGTATAGTGATAGTGACTAAATGTACAAATTTAAAAAATGTTTTTGCATGAGGAAGAAAGGAATGTCATTACTGCAGGGTGCTGAAAATAGATGGTAATTAATATTTAAAATTTTAAGTTATGTGTGAGGCTAAAGCAAAAAATGTTTAATTGGTACAAAATTTATATTTTGACTAGTGCATTTCCTAATATAACTTATGTAGACAGCTTAATTGAACACCATAAGTACATGGACCCTTGAGTAGGGCATGAGATTTTGTTCATTTATCTAGACTGATGCTAAGATAAATCCCAGAGTGATTTGAACAGTGAATAAAAAAGTATTTGCAAATGGTGAGAAAGGGGGAAAATTCAACTTCCCTAAGTTGAATTCTTGATATTCTCACAAGCAGTGCAGACAACCAAAGCTACAGGCTGAGACCCCAATCTTGGGGGTTGTTCATATGAAACTTAACCCCACAAAGGATAGGTCAAGCCTAATTAAAATTAGGCCTAAGAGTCACTCCCAAGAGAACCTGTTTGGTTGCTCAGATGTGGTCTCTCTTTCCAGCCAACACAACAAGCAACCTCATCACCCTCCCCCCTGCCTGCATGGGACATGACTCCCAGGGGTGTGGACCTTCCTGGAAACATGGGACAGAAATTCTGGAATGAGCTGGGACTCAACATGAAGGAATTGAGAAAGCCTTCTTGACCAAAATGGGGAAGAGTGAAATGTGACAACATAAAGTGTCAATGGCTGAAACATTCCAAACAGAGTCGAGAGGTTATCCTGGAGGGTATTCTTATAAATTAAATAGATATCACCTTGTTAGTCAAGATGTAATGGAGAGGCTGGAGGGAACTGCCTGAAAATGTACAGCTGTGTTCCAGTAGCCATGTCTATTGAAGATCATTATATAATTATACAGCTTTCACAATGTGACCGTGTGATTGTGAAAACCTTGTGTCTGATGCTCCTTTTATCTACCTTATCAACAGATGAGTAAAACATATGGAATAAAGATGAATAATAGGGAGAACAAATGTTAAAATAAATTTGGAGTGAAATGCTGGTGATCAGTGAGGGGGAGTGGTGGGGGGTATGATATGTATGAATTTTTTCCTATTTCCTTTTTATTTCTTTTTCTGAATAAATGTAAATGTTCCAAGAAATGATTAGGATGATGAACATGCAACTATGTGATAATATTGTGAATTACTAATTATATATGTAGAAATGAATGATCAAAAATTATGAATGTTTGCATTTGATGTTTTTTGATATTTTAATTAAAAAATTAATAAATAAAAATAAAAAAAGAAAATTAGGGAAAAAACAAAAAAACTTCATATGACATGGAAAGTTAGAAAAGATTTTCAAGATTTAAGTATCAGAAAATTTTCTTTTAAACAGTATGTTGGGGATGTAAAATGGGGGAAACCATTGAAGAAGAACAACTGTTGGAGAACTAGGAAAATTAAGCGAAAGTTTAAACCCAATAATACATAAGTATATTTCCCCAAAGCCAGAGACTCTTGAATAAACATTGATAAGTAAATGAAATAATGATCACACCTGAGCAAAATTTCCCTAATATCAACACTTACATTTCAGAAAATGTAACTTATGCAAGGAAATCTGCAGGTGTTATTTTCAAGAACCTACTCACTCACTGATGATGTCCCTCCTTGTTATGAAGCAAGGTTCCTAGAGCTCACCTGAATTCCAACTTTGGAAAAATCCAATTCCTTCTTTAAACAGTTCCTCTCCTTGATCAAACATGGAAGCTATATCTGTTCTGCAGACCTGATATCCTGGTTGTGGGGAAAAAATCAATGGAATTTTGAGTTCTGTACACTTAGTATATTATCATCAAGTCCATGGATGGGTACTGTTTTAGTTTCCTAGGTTGCTTAAGCAAATACCATGAAAGGGGTTGGCTTAAGCAATGAAAATTTATCAGCTTATGTTTTTGAGGTCAGAAAAATGTCCAAGTCAAAGCATCATCTATGCAATGCTTTCTGCCCAAGCCTGTGGTATTCCAGGACAGGTAGCTGCTAAATCTGGGGCCCTAGACTGTCACAGTGCAAGGCACATGGTATCATCACCCAGTCTCTTAATTCACTTTTGGGTTTTGTGCTCAATTATGCCATATTCTCAGCCATTTTGAAAACAAGGATCACCTTTCCTTCTGTTTTCAACAGATCACAACTTCCTTTTAAGGCCTCACTGGAAGTACCTTTAACATCCATATTTCTACCACTGGTCTCTTCAAAGCAATACAGGCCTTTTCCATAAAGCGCCTCACAGTTCTTTCAGCCTTAAGCAATTACACAATTCCAAAGCTATTTCCACATTTTTAGTATACACAGCAGAAGTACCCCACTTGGCTGGTTACAAAATTTGTTTTTAAACAAATGGTATGAATTGGATTGGCTGAAAAACTGAAAATTTATTAGCTTATGATTTTGAAACTAGGAAAAGTTCCAACTCCAGGCATCATCAAGGCAATACTTTCTCCCCAAGACTGTGGCATTTTGGGATGCACAGTTGTCAACCCTTGGTCTTTAGCTTGCCCCAAGGCCAAGCATATCATGGTGTCCCCTGGTCTCTTACTTCTCTTCCTGGTTTCATTTATGTTAGCTTACTTCCTATGGCTTTCTCTCTCTCTCTCTCTGAATTTTATCCTCTTATAAGGGACCCCAGCAGTAAAATGAAGACCCATCCTGATTGAGCTGGAATACACCTGAACTAAGGCAATATCATCAAAAGTTCCTACCTACAATGGGTTCACATGTGCAGGAATGGATTAGACTTAAGAACTTGTTTTTTGTCTGTAGTACAAACAGCTTCAATCCATTATAGTGACCAAGGAATAAGGTGTAATTTTAAGGTCAGCCAAGAGAAAAGTACGTGGAACATAGAACGTTGACAATTTTTCATAATTAAGGGTCAAGTCTTGACCTTGGGCTGACATACAATGGGAACATATGGTTTTCAAATGACTAATTTCAAAGAGAGATGCCAGAGCCCTCCACATATTCAGACAAGGAATAATTCTAGATTTCTACAATAGTACATTACTATTCAAAAAAGAATACAATAATATATGTACCCCAGAATAGTTCAAGTTTACATGGAAAAGGATATGCCTATAGTTTGTATTAATACTCTGTACTCACACTAAATACCTAGGGTGCTGTAACTATTTAGCATGCATTAAGTTGACTTACATATCCTTTCACAAAATACTCATTGAATTCCCATGACTGTTCTGAGTGTTAGACACTAAGTAGAAGAAAACTGTGAAATTTGTTTTCATGAAGATTACATTCTAGTGGGGTTAAAACTAGATATATAAGTAATAAGTACAGAATCAAGTCCCTTTAAGGTAGTTTTCACATTATAAAATAATATAAAATATGTATATAAAGTATTCAAATAAAATATAAAACAATATAGACAAGCCATTCTAGACAATTCTGGAGAGGAATAGATAGGTAGGTATGTCTGAGAGACTCATCCACTGACATCAGATGACTGATATTCTCCAGCATCACATCTCTGAAAAGCTTTCTCCATGGTGTGTCCAATAGGGCCCATTCTTCCTTAGTAAAGTCTATAACTACATCTTTCAAATCCATGAACGCCTAAAACATGAGAATTTAGAAAGGGATATCTACCAATATCCACAGAAGGATATTTGAGACGATAGCACTAAGTATGACTGTTAATGGAAAGCTCAAACTGCATTTGAGTTCATTTCAGATGATTCTCAGTGCTGAAGAGTCATCTGCCATTAAAACAGACACATACACACAAAAACACTGATTATTTAAGAATCCATCATGAAAGAATATCAAAAGACATGTGGTATAATTTAGCCTGCATTTTTAAAATAAACTGGTCATTATGACTTCCAGATGGTGATGTACAATTTTCACTCAAGCATTCATAACTAAAACACCCTCTTACATCAATTTCAAGTAAATCTGCACTCTTCACAAGGCAATGGATATACATTATTTGCCACTTTAATATCATAACTATGGAAAGATTATTGCCCAGATGACCTCAGTTTCCTCTCATCAATGAAATAATTTCTCAATGTGCTTCAAATTTTGAAAGATTGAGTGAGCTTATATAAAGTAATTTTTATCTGAACATAACACATAGATATATTATTCTTTAGAATGTCAGCGAGGGTGGCTGCCATGGCTCAGCAGGCAGAGCTCTGACCTGCCATGCTGGAGGTCTGGAGTTCGATCCCTGGTGCCTCCTGCCCATATGCAAATTAAAAAAAAAATAGAATGTCAGCGAGAATTGCAGCAAAGTACACCATTCTGCAGAACTAAACAGGTACCATGGATACCTTGAATCAGAATGTGCTGCCTTGCTCCATTCTCCATAACTCAAGCATTCATCATAACATATTTGTAGAGACAGTTCAGAAGCACACACCACAGACCCCTGTAACTGCTGTATTGAAGGATGATCCCAGCTGGCCTTACCAGGAGTATGAGATCTTCCAATCTCAATTTTCCTTGGGACTTTCAAAAGCCATGTTCATTGTCTATCTTGTATCATCACCTCCTCTGTATTTTCAGTAGTATAAGAAGTCTCCTAATCCATTCTGGTCTCCCCAATTCCTTAATAATTTTTAAAGGGCTATAAATTTTGCTCTATCCTGTATATTCCTCCTGAATGGACACTAAAAATAAAGAAGCAACACTACCTTTCATTACATCTATTTATAAAATGTGAATAAAGATTCTTTACAAAAAGGGAGAATGGGCATTGAGAAAAGTAAAGGGAGAATTTTAACTATGTTTTTCTCAAGTTTTAAAAATATACAGTTATGCAACATCAATATTTTATGATATTAAATGTTGTAGAAAATAAATGATTCCTCTTTTCAATCTACTACCTATCCTCACTTTTGCCCCTCTCTAAAATGCACAGCCTTCCACCATAGCACACTGTATTATTGAATTCATCTGCTAAATATCAGTCTCCCTTCTTGCTTTACCCCCTAGGTAAGCAAAGTTGAGAGTGGTGAGAGAAACTAAGTGGCTCTGATTTGTCTCTGATTTCCAAAACTAACTGCCATGATGCATAACACTTCACCCAGAAGCAACCCCAATCAAACCAAGAGGAACATGAAGTGTGTTCCAAGAAAATACACTCATTGTTAAAAACACAAAAATCATGGTTTCTTTTTTCTATTTAAATATTTTTACAGACAGAACTTCACACATATGCAGTCCATACATGGTGTACAATCAATGGACCAAATATCATTGCACAGTTGTATGTTCATCACCATGACCATTTTCAGAACACTTGCATCACTCCAACAAATGTAAAAAAGAAAAAGAAAAAAACATATACATCCCATACCCCTTACCCCTCCCCTTCTCATTGACTACAAGTTTTTCAGTCTACCCAAGTTATTTTGCCCTTTCCCCCTTTATTATTTATCCACATTTTTTTACTCATCTGTCCATACCCTGGATAAAAGGTGCATCAGACACAAGGTTTTCACAATCATTCATATTGTTAAAGTTATATTGTTATACAATCATCTCCAAGAATCAAGGTTACTGGAACACAGCTTAATAATTTTGAGGACTTCCATCCAGCCACTCTAATATACCATAAACTAAAAAAGATATCTATATAATTCATGAGAATAACCTCATGACTCTGTTTGAAATCTCTTAGCTATTGAAACTTTATTTTGCCTCATTTCTCTCTTCCCCCTTTTGGTCAAGAAGGTTTTCTCAATCCCATGATGCCAGGCTCTGATGAATGCCAGGAGTTCTGGCTCATATTGCCAGGGAGATTTACACACTCCAAGTCATGTTGCTCATAGTGGGGAGAGTAGTGCATTCACCTGACAAGTGGGCACAGACAGAGGCCACATTTGAACAATAATTATCTTAGGCATAATTTTAAGAAGGTTTAACTTATCCTTTGCAGGAATAAGCTTCATAGGGGTAAACCCCAAGATTGAAAGCTCAACCTATTGATATTGTTGTCCCACTGCTTGTGAGAATATCAAGAATTCTCCAAGTGGGGAAGTTGAATATTTCCTCCTTTCTCACCAGTCCTCCAAGGGAAGTTTGCAAAAACTTCTTTGCTCACTGCCCAAATTACTCTGGAATATATTGGGGCATCACATTAACCTGGACAAACTGACAAAAGCTTATGCCCTATTCAAGATTACATGAACTTATGGCATTCAAATAAACTGACCATATAAGTTAAATTAGGTAATGCATGATACAAAATATAAATTTTTCACCAATTAAATATCACTCCCTTTGGTACACACAGATGTTGAAGTTTTAAAATATGGATATCATCCTTTATCCTGTATTCTGATATACACTAGTCCTATACGGATCAGTTTCACTCATAACTCTACTGGAAGTCTGATTCTTTTTTCAACTTTTTAAACAGTTCCTATAAGGGTTAGTGCTCACTTTCATAGCTTCAGAGCTCTAAATCTGAGTCTCAGTTGTCACATAAATAACTGAAGTTTCTGGCAATGACCAGGTTGCATAAAAATAGAGCAGTATTATAGAAAACAGAAATAATTACAGCTCCTGAATATATCTGACTGTTTTAAGAGCTTACAAGCAAGGACCCTCTACAATAGGCCTTGTGCCAGTTTGAAACTATTATGTTCCCTAGAAAAGCTATGCTTTAATCCTGATCCAATCTTGTGGGAACAACCATTTCTTTTAATCTTGATTTGATACTGTAGGTTGGAAATTTTTGAGTAGATTATCTCCACAGAGATGTGACACATCCATATATGGTGTGACCTTTGATAAGAGGGAGCTATGACTCCAACCATTCCAGGTGGGTCTTGATTAATTATGGAATCCTTTAAAATAGGAAACATTTTGGAGAGAGTCAGAAATGACAGAAGCCACAGAGCCAACAAGAAGAGAAGATTTAGACACCAGGAGAACTGCCACTTCAGAGAACAGGCACAGATGCTTGAGATGCTTGGAGCTCAGAAGACATCACCACAAAATGTCAAGCAAGTCAAAACTTTGAGAGAGTCAAGAAGTCAAAAGATGAAATTCAGCACTGGATAAGCAAAATGAAGAACACAAACATGGACAGAGACTGAAAGCAACATGCCCAGGAACAAGGGACCAGCAGATGCCAGCCACATGGCTACTCAGCTGACCGAGGTGTTTGTGATGAATCTACCTTTCTTGAGTAAAGGTAACCTCTTGTTGGTGCCTAAATTAAGGACACTTTGTCCTAAATTGGACATTTTCACTTCCTCAGAACTGTAAACTTGTCATTTATTAAATTTCCCTTTTTGAAAGCCATTGCAGTTTCAGTACACTGCATTCCAGCAGCTTGCAAACTAGCATAGACCCCAACTTGATGACACATGCTCTTAAATTCAGTTCGCCAAGTTTTATATTATAGCTAATCCTTATGAGTGATGCATGATAATACTTGGTTTTTGTTTCTGAAATTTCATTCAACATACTACCCTTAAAATTTATTCAAATAGTTGCATACATTATAACTTCATTTTTTCTTGTGGCTACTCTGTACTCTGTTGTATGTGTACACCACGGTTCCCCCTTACATTCCCCAGTTGTTGTTCCCTTAGGCCACCTACATCCATTGTGAATCATGAACACTGCTACCATAAACACCAATGTGAAAATGTTTATTCATGTCCCCACACTCAGTTTCCCCAGGTATATACTGTATAGGTACATATCTTTCTTTGCACAGTCTCTAGCACTTGTTTCTCTCTGTTCATTTTAAACTGTTTTATTTGCACACCATACAACCCAACATAAACCTGCATGCCTTCACCACCATAATCTATATTAAGATATTTCCTTTTCTTCCACAAAAAAAGCCATATTCTTCCCATATGTCCCCTACTTGTTGACATTTAGTTTTGGCATAATGCCTTTGTTACATTCAGTGAAATCATATTACAATGTTGCTGTTGACTATAGACCCTAGCTTGCATTGATTGTACTTTTCCTATATAGCACCCGTTTTCAACATATGACAATGTTGACATTCATTTGTTCCCCATCAGGCAAAAACTTTTTATTTGTACATATAATCATTGTCCACTCTAGGCATTCCTAAATTATACTGTGCCTTTCCATTTACCTTGGTCTTCCATGATTTCTTTTAGCAATTTCTTATAGTTGTCTGTGTACAGGTCTTTTGTATCTTCAGTTAAATTTATTCCTAAATTTTTTGTGTTGTTATAGTAAATGGACTTTTTTTTAATTTCCTCCTCATATTGCTCATCACTAGTGCAAAGATGCAATAGTGATCATCACTACTGATCTTAGGTCATAGATCTTGTATCATGCTACTTTGTTATACTCATTTATTAGCTCTACTAGCTTTGCTGAAAAATTTTGGGGGGAGGTTGAATATATAGTATGTCATCTGCAAACAGTGAGAGTTTTACTTCTTCCTTTCCAATTTGGAGGACTTTTATTTCTTTTACTTGTCCAGTTGTTCTGGCTAGAACTTCCAGCACAATGTTGAATAGCAAAGGTGATGACAGTGGATATCCTTTTCTTTTTCCTGTTCTTAGAGGGAAAGATTTCAGTCTTTCCCCATTGAGTATGATGTTACTTGTGGGTTTTTCATGTATTCCCTTTATCACATACAGGAAATTCCATTCTATTTCTTACCTTTGATGTGTTTTTTATCAAGAAAGGATGTGGAATTTTGTAAATGCCAAATTAAATGTGGAAAGTGTGGCCTGGTTTCTCCTCACAGCTTATAGTGAAATGAGACAGGAAAGAGATAAGCTGAGAACTGAACTCTGGGTACAAATAAACCAGAGATTGATATTTGGAAAGTTCTGGGCTTCCAGGATGGGAGACCCCAGAAAATAGTGCCCCATGTGAGGATGGGGCACCATTTTTCTCTGAAATGGCTGAATGGCCCAAATGTATAGCCAATCAGTCATTTCAGCAAAAGCCAGGATTACAGATTTGTGGAAACTCCTGCTGTCTGATGGGCATGATCCTTGCTTACTACATAGAAAGCCAACAAGAGTGCTATAGGAACTATATAAACAGAGCCACTGCCAGTCTAGACTGGGGGGCTCATAAAAGGGACAATGTGAAGGCAAAATAACTTTAAGTCAGAACTATAGAAGCTAAAGTCTAAAGTTAAAAGACCTCAGACCAGAAGAGCTGACTCACCCAAGCACTTGGAGAGGGTGAGTTTGCCCCAAAGGCAGAGGATGGGCATTCTACTTCATTGCAGTGGAAGAGTTGGCCTGCCTTAGGCCTTGGAGAGGGTGGCACACATTCCTTGGGAATTGGGGAGAACCTGGCTGCCACTACAAAGAGGGGTTCAGTGCATTGCCTGGAGGTGGAAGAGAGTCCAGGTATGAACCCAATGCATGGAGAGGGTGGAGTCAAAAAATGTGCCCCAAGGTTGCATTCAGAGACAGCATGCTACTGCATAGGCCCTTGAAAAAGGTGGGTTTGTTTCTTTCTAAAGCCCTGAAGATAAATGACTCTCAGGCTTTGAAATCTAATATACTTTGCCCTACAGGTTTTCAAAAGTGCTTGGGTCCTGTGATCCCTATGTTTCTTGCATTTCTCTCTATGGAAAATAGCTGTATGTATCCTATGACTGTTCCTCCTTTGTATGTTGGCAGCAAATAACTTGTTCTGAGTTTTACAGGTCCAGAGACAGTCCTAATTTTGCATTAAGACAGACAATGCCTGTAACTGACTTTGATGAGACTCTGTACTGGTTTGAACCTTATATTGTATTTGTATTGCTACTGAAATGGTTTAAGGATTTCTGATATTATGATGGAATTAATGTATTTTGTATATGACAAAAACATGTCTTTTTTTAGGGTCCAGAGGTTGGAATGTGCTCATTTGAAAGGACTTACATCCTCTAGAAAAGCCATGTTTTAATTCTAATCAATCTTGTGGGAGCAACCATTTCTTCTAATCTTTGTTCACTACTATAGGTTGGAAACTTGATGAGGTTATCTGCATGGAGATGTGACTCACCCAACTGTAGGTTTTAACTTTTGAATAGAAGGAGATGTGACTCCGCCTATTCCAGGTGGGTCTTGAATACTTACTGGAATCCTTTAAAAGAGAAAGCATTTTGGAAATAGTCCCTTTTTAGAGACATGAGAACCTTGAGAGCCCATGCAACCAGACACCTTTGGAAAACATCCCCAAGGGAGCTTCATGAAACAAGAAGCTTGTATATGGGTCATAATATCACACAATCCCCATGAGATCATGAGGCTCATATAACGTAGACTGAAGGCTTGGGGAGAAAATCTGTTTTCTCCAACTGGTATTTTGTAAAGTAACAGCTGAAATCTTATTCTTTTCAGCTATAACATCCTTTCATTTCATATACATATGAAAAGTCTTCTACATTCTAAATTATTACTAAATCATTATTAATAATTACATAATCATTTCATGGAAATATGATATTGTAGAAAAAGAAATCTGATTAATTTATCCATTTGTCCAGATATCTAATTGTTGTATTAAATGTGTTTAAAAAAGAAATCTGATTAATTTATCCATTTGTCCAGATATCTAATTGTTGTATTAAATGTGCTTAGAAATTTACTTCTAGTTAATCCTCAAATTAACCCTACAGATTACGTCTGATTTACATATTTAAGAATTGAAAAATAATGGAAGTTCAGAAATCTTTAGTAACCACTGAAATTACATGGCTAGAAAAAGAGAGAGCAAGAGTTTAAATTATTTTTGCCAATCTCTTCAGTTCAAAATCTTTAAGATTTATACATAGGTTTCACCTGGAATACCATCTCTCATTATGATAATCAGAGTCTACATGCTAATGTGCAAATCTGCTTTTCATATAGTTTGTGCACACATCATGTTCTCCTACCACATGAGAACCTTCATAGACTTGAATCTACTACCAAAACATCTACCTCTAGCTCACCTGATATTTACTGTTGGGTATAATCCACTTATTCATTTTCACATAAACTTATTGAGAACATTTCTCATGACCTGCCTTGTCCATGATTCCACAAACATGACTAAGACATTGAGACAAGCCTAAATATAGAGTTCCTTTCCTTCAGGTCATTCTTAAATTGGCCACTACACATTTATGTTTTTATTTATCTTTGTCTACTACTAGTATAACTACATAAATCTATTCTCTGAATGATTTTTAGCATGCTTCCCTGTGTAATTGTGACTCTAGAGAAACTGCATGTATACCATAACCTAACCTAACTTCCCTTGGCCTGGGCCTAAATGTCAAATCCAACAATTATATTCAATTACATGTTTTGATTAATGAAACATTTAGTAATAAAAAAGGACTGTTCTTTTTTGTTAAAATTCTCTTCCTTATTTAACATGGCCCAAATAGACCAAAAATGCAAAAAGCCCAAGATGTATTTATAAGGCTTTCACCAAATTCCAGTGCTCAATTTCATGAAGGACTCTCTTTTATGCAGTCGATAGTGTCATTGGCCCTATAACCCAGAACACAAACCATTATTAATTCAGATGAGAAAGGTACACCTAATCAAGGCATGTCTTCTTCAAAACAATCTTTACCATCAAATTATGAAAATCTTGCACATGTCCTTTAATTCCTTCTAAAATTCTTAAAATAAACCTACATATCTTTTCACAGAGGTGTCATCATTTTGTGGATTTTGAAATGTTGTACAAGGACTTAGAGAATCTGCAGGAAGGTTTTCACTATTTTCTGAGAGGTCTTGTAATCTACCAACAATTCTCTATGCATGTGAGCATCAGTGTAGTCCAAAGTATAAATGTTTATGCCAAAAATATATATTGAAAGAAAAATGTTTTCATTGTTTTTACATGTACATATTTTACTACTGAAAAATAAAAGACCACACCTATCTCTTCGTGTCAGATACAGCTGAGAACTTTAAGACTGTATAAACTTTAAAATTTTAAGTCCCAGAATAGGACTTAATTCTTGATTTTCCTATGACAGGACATGAACTTATTTTTTTATTACATCCAGTCCAGGATCATGTATTGCATTTAGTTGTCATGATCAATTTAGTTTCTAATTTTTTTCAATTGTGGAAAAATATATGCAACATAAACTATCCAATCTCAACCACTCCCCAGCATATAATTGTGTTGTATCACATACAAAACATATGCTGCCTTCATCTTCATCCTTACCCAGAACTTTCAAATCACTTCAAATAGAATTTCTATGCCCAGCATTGACTATTTCTTTTAAATTAAAAGCATGCAAGCTTCCAGGTATATCAAAATATACAACAAAAAATATTTCAGAAGTAAAATCAAGCAATTTATTTTTATTTCATTTCACTTTAGGTACTGGCATTTAATTTTAAAGTAATATTTTATCTTTATTTAAACTCACTCTTCTGAAATTTAACAAACTATATTCTGTATTAATTTATTAGCAAGTATTTTGGTGATTAATGACTCAATTTTCATGGTATTCTTATGTAGTCCTAGGAGATTGCAGCCTAGCTATACTACATTTCTGAGGCAAGTGATGGTCATTTTTTGGTCAGAAATGAGCTAGGCCTGTCCAAGGGCATGTAGCAAATGAAACAGACAGATAGCCTGGAACTGGGGAGCTTAACATTAGAAGAAATTATTTAAAGGAAAAAAATCCAGGGATGCTTTGAATATACAATCTAGAACTATTTTCATTTTTGGAGATAGAAAACCCTCCTAGAAATGTAGGTACTTTGTACAAAGAATTGTTCTGAGGTTTCTTTACTCCAAGCATTGGGACACAGGTAAGACCCCTGACTAAGGTTCGAATTATTAAAGATGAGAAAGCTTTCAGAACATTAATGAAGAGGAAATTAAAATATCACACTAGAGAAATAAATATTCAGGTTTGGATATCAGATAAGAGACAGATGGAAAATTTACATGTTTGTAAATATAAAGATGATGTCTAAGGTCAAAGGAGTGGAAGATATTGCCTAGGTAGAAAGGAAGAAGGAAAGGAAGGCTGAGACTGAGGTCTGCAGAGTTGTAATAATTAAGTTTCCAGAAAGAGCTCACAAACACCTAGAAATTGGAGCCAGAGAAATCCAGGTGAATATTCTACACTAGGACACCAGGACAGAAACAGGTTCTAGAAAATGAGAATCAAGGAATTTATTGAGTAATCTTGTTGGGTAAAGTAACATTCAGTGGATTCACTGGGGTGGAGATAACCAGACTCTCGAGGGTAGTAGACTTACATGATATAGTTTAAAACATATCAGAGTGCATTGAGGAAAAGATGGGGAAGAGTTAAATTTTATGCATCACCACAGTGAACCATATAAGTTTAGGCACATTTTCAGTAAGAATTGAAATTTATATTCAAGTGGAAATCAAGAGTTTCACTTTTATTAATTGGCTATTATTATTATTGGACTTTGTACTGGGTATGGCTGCAATTGTCACTAAAAAAATGAGAAATATAAGCCTAGGCTAAAATATATGAAAAACATTTGTTTTTTAATTAAAAATACATGCAGGATGGGCCACAGTAGCTCAGCAGACAGAGTTCTTGCCTGCCATGCCAGAGACCTGGGTTCATTTCCCAGTGCCTGCCCACACACACACACAAAAAACAAGCAATTTTGCAGAGCCTCTTTTCTAAGGTTCTGAGACCCCAAACAGGGCCTCAAAATGCATAGTATGGGAAGTAGATCTCCAGCATAAGCATATGAGAAAGACTTGTAGAAAAGTAGATGCAAAGGCCCACACTAGACCCCCAACTCAGTATCTTCATTTTAAAGTGCATTGAAGTATGAGCAGCACTGGTTCGGAATTCATTCCAACATCCCATTTCACCATACTTAAAACCTACACAAAGCAATGAAGATTCTGCCACTGCCCTTTTCAGTTCATACTCAAAGAAGACATCATCAAGAAAAGTTATTTCAGGGATGTTGCCTACACTGTAATAATTCAGGTACCATGATCATGATGCCAAATCACCAAGTTTCCCAAAGTTTTTCCTTGCTTTTGGTATAGGCTTAAAATAAAATAACCTTCTTTGAAAATACTGAACAATACAGCCAAGCTTAGAATACTAAAACATAATCTGTCCTGTTTCTCTACATTTCCAGACATATTTCAGGGACCTAACAGTTTCAAAATATCTTAACTCTTCTTGTATACATCTCCACATTTATATTACATGAATTCATTTTTTTAAAGTTGGGAAAAATTTATTGAGAATGCATTTGACTGGACATCTGGGCACTCTCGCAAAGACAGATGTGAGGGAAGCAAAAGGTTACAACACTGTGAAGCCATTTGATGTGTAGATGAGTTTTACTTGCTCTCCCTCTATCTTCTTTGTTTGGGGCTCTATCCCTCACCCTCCCTTCACTCCAGGGCAGTACCTGGTTGCAGATAGTACATTTGGGTAGGTCAGTTTGTTCCCTCCTCTCTGTAGAGACTCATTCAGGTGGGGGTCATTTGGCCACCAGGTGCTGTTTATTGCTGTTCTTCTCAGAAATATCTTTCTCCTTGAGGACAGATTGCTTCTGGGAACTTACACTTTGCTTAGCCAGTCAGCCACCCTAATTCTGACTCTACATTATTTCTCCCTAAGAGATGTCTAACTCCCCTAATCTTAAGAAAACTTGGGTCAATGGTCCATATTTCTTCAAGCTTTCAGTGGGTCCTAGGCCCTACTTGTGAGAACAAAGAAGTCTCTGGCCAAGCTAGTAAGGGTAGCTGGTTGAGTGTGGAGAATAGATACATAGCCTCAAGCAAGGTAAAGTTTGTTGTGAAAGACTTCTAATGTGGAAGAAAAAAACTGGGTGAGAAATGTATACATAGTTTGAACAGAAGAAGCAGGAGCAAGATGGACTTTAGGATATTTTTTGGAGCTTTTAGGAACACTGTTGGTTGAGGCTGGGCATCCTATGATGCAAGGGCCAGGCTCACCACTGGGCATCATGTTTTATGTTGCTAGGGAGAATTATATCACTGGAAGTCAAGTCCTACATAAGAGAAACATAGTGAGTTTATTTGTAGAGTTTGGCTTAGAGAGACAGAAGCATTAATTATAAGTAGGCTTAGTTTTGCCATTACAGAAATAAGTTTCAAAGAGCAAGCCCTATGATAGAGGGCTTGTCTTATTAAATTAGAGCACTTATTGCTCAAGAGAATAGTAGGAATTCCCTAGGAGGGGAGGTTGAATAGTTTTACTTTTTTTTCTCAATGGATTTTGCAATTACTAAAAAGGTTAAATTAGGTAGTATGCTATAGAAAATTTAACTCTGAATAAAATATTTTTCTTTTGGTCTCAAGCACAAGTTCAAGTATAGCTAAGGAATAAATGTTACCTTTGTAAGACATTATAATTTAAGTCCTAACTTTTATAAGTACTGTAAATGAAGCTACTTGTAGAAATAAAAACCTTTGACTAGTTCTCTTATTTTTGGGTCATTAACTATATAAACAGTAGCAAAATTTTTGTCTTGTTTCACTTCTACACAATTATGAGGGTTATACTAATTAACAGGTAGAACATAATTTTTAAACTTACCTTTAAAATCCTTTTTGTGGAAGATGAAGTTTTGATTTATAACAGACCACTTATATTTTTGAGAAGCCTTAGAGGAAAGTAGTGCAACTGACAAGTAAATTTGGTTTCCATGATTTCTAACCTTTTAAAGAATACCATGACTCAGTATTAGGCCATAACATGGACAGTGAGAAAATTGTTAAGTCTCAAGGAATTTATACAATTTCCAAATATATGAATAACTTTTCACATATAAATTTAGCTTGATAGGATAGAAAATCTTTTTTTAATTACTATTATACTTCCTAAATACTTCCTATGTAATGTTAAACTATTTTAACACATACTTTTATTCCATTTGTTTTAGTTGTCTGTTGATAAGGTAGATAAAAGGAGCCTCAGACACAAGGTTTTCACAATCACACAGTCACATTGTGAAAGCTATATCATTATACAATCATCTTCAAGAAACATGGCTACTAGAAGACAGGTCTACATTTTTAGGCAGTTCCCTCCAGCCTCTTCATTACATCTTGACTAACAAGGTGATATCTATTTAATGCATAAGAATAACCTCCAGGATAACCTCTCAACTCTGGAATCTCTCAGTCATTAACACTTTATTTTGTCTCACTTCACTCATCTCCCTTTTGGTCGAGAAGGTTTGCTCAATCCCTTGATGCTGAGTCTCAACTCATTCTAGAATTTCTGTCCCATGTTGCCAGAAAGGTCTGTACCCCTGGCAGTCATGTCCCATGTAGATGGGAGGGGCAGTGAGTTTGCTTGTTCTAACACCTACTTTTAAATGGTGAAAAAACAGTTTCTACAGTTTCCTTTAGGAGAAAAATTGTCTTTTGAAATACAGGATGATAAGGTCAAAATAAATATCAGCAAGGATGTTATTTTGATATAAATTTTGCTTGTTGTAGTCATTATTAACTGAATGGATATAGGAAAATCACAGAAGATTGAGGAAAATGAATTCTGCAATGAATTGGTGACTATAAACCCTAGATGGATATGGAAAGTTCTGGAAAGTTTGAGAAAATAAGTGTTGTTTATAGTCACTGCTGATTACAACAGGCTATAGAATGTTTTTAAAAATAAATTCTGGGGGTGTGGGGGTAGTTCAGTACTGTAGAGTTCTTGCCTGCCATGTGAGAGAACCAAGTTTGGTTCCAATCCATGAACTTCCCCCAAAACAAACAAATAAAAGAAACCAACAAAAAGAAACAAACAAAAATTCAACAAATGGTGCAATAATAGGATACTCACATAAAAAAGAATGAAATGTGACACTGAAGTACAGCATACAAAAAAATAATAATTCTGTCCATCAGAGTCAATTGTGCTTTCTGTTAAACTGTTCTTAATTAAAGGTTATAAAAGGGTTTTCTTAGCTATCTGAGTACTATATCATGCATTCATTTTTATCCTTCCTGATTGACACTTGATAGATTGACTTTCACATCACCCCCATAGCATATTTGCCAATGCCAATACTTCCAAAATAAGTATATCATAATTTAAGTCAATTTGTTTTTGCATAATTATGGAAGCATTATTTATTTCTATGTTTGGCTATTTATGTAATTTGGTTATCATTAGTTTAATTTTCTTTGAATCAAATATATATGCTAAAATTTACCCAAACAGTCTTAAACCAATGGCTATGACTTTATTACACAACTCACAATCTACTGTTTCCAAGTTTTTCCCCTTGAAGTGCCTGCTGAGAAATGAGTTGCATCCAAACCTGTTCCTCCACATGCCATGTAGTAATCAAGAACAGAAAGTTTAATCTTCATTTACTTTTTGTTCTTTCATTTCCCAGTTTTCACCATCCTACAGAATGGGGTAGAGAGGTGTCATTTATTGTTTTCCCCAAGTCCAAAAAAGAAGCAATGAAATTAGAAGTGCATATAGTTCTATAAACATGAAGAGTTTGATTCAATATATTGTTAATGTCACTTATCAATTAGTATGATGAAATTCCACCCCAAATTCATGCAAAATATCCTGACACTATTTACAAACTGATTTGATATTTATTTTAAAGACAAAGGCCCAAGAATAGTGCCATTGAACTCTTTGTTGTGGTCACCAGCAGTGTCATTCTTGCTCTGAATGCACAGGGCCTGACAGGAAAGAATAGGGAATCCATCTTATCAGGGTTGATTGATATGACCTATCAAGGGGAAGAAGGTGAGTGTTATAAAATAAAGGCAAGGAAGAATATGTTTAACTACAACATGATTTACTTAGGTAACTACCCAACTCTGATGAAAAATGCAGCACACCCCACCTAAGAAGAGCATTACAACAAAATTAGACCATCAGAGGTGATGACTTGGCACCAGGTAAGCAAGAACCTGAGACCAGCAGAGGTGCAGGTGGGGGTGAGGGAAATCTAGGACGGACAACATAGAAGATAATGAGTATTGGTTGTGGCTCTGAGACCACTTGCTGTGGTAGTGACTTTAATGGTCAAATTCTTCCTCTTGCAGGATTCCCTCAAGAAAAGAGGCCAATTGGAATCCTGCAGAGCAGCTCCCATGAATGTATAAAGAGCTCCAAGTGAGACAAGGGATGGACTGGATGAATATGAAGATGCCCCACCTATATTTCACTTAAGGGAAGAAATTCTTGCCCAGATTCTGAGTGTTGTCAACACTCTGTCAATGTCGTTTAGCTGTCTAAACACTTGGGGATTGCCTCACCTGCAAAGAACCACATGCCACAAGGTCAATTTCCCAGGGTTATTAAAGGAGTAGTACAGATATAATAGGTCATATTAATTCCAGTGTTCCCTGATCCTAGCAGACTTCAATTTTCCCTCTGCCCAGGATGGTTTTCTCTCCTCTCATTTGCACCATGTTAATCCCAAGAGCACTTCCAAATAAATGTCCTATATATTATGTTCTGGGAACTTAACCTGTGACAGCTGTCAAAACTAAGTGGGAAAAAGAGGGTTACATAAGCAGGAGTTAATCAAACTATACTATGGATCAAATAAGATGAAGGCTAATAAAAATCTCATGAGATTGTTATATTCATGAAAATCTTATTGTCACTAAGAGTGATGATCCTGAGTTAATGGGAATCAAAATCCAGATTGGAAAGGGTGAAAGTGGGGTGGGATGAGAAGAAAAGCTTCTGGATGGACCCTGTGTTCAACCTGCACTGAAAAGGAGATGAGAGGTCAACAGCTGGAAATAAAAGTTCAATAGTGTTTTAATTTTCTTTTCAAACTTCAGAATAACAGATTTTAGAAGATGTTTAAATTCTAAGATGATATATCAGATTGGAGGGAGTATATTAGGACAAATGTATCATGTTACATAACAGCACAAAATTCATGATACTGTAGTAAGTGAAAGGACTTAAACACAAAGTGAGCAGTAAAGAAGTTAGTTGGGATAAAAGATAATGCATGACCTGCAATAGGACAGATGCTAGTAGAGGAATACTTTCAAAGTTAATGGCCCAAAATAGCTACCTCCAAAAGTATCTATTTCACTTTGGAAATAGATTTCAAATAAGCTGCTAAATGTGAGTAGATACACAATACTGTAGAGATTCAAAGGTCATGGGAAGGATTTAAAAGAATATTAAACATCAGAAATGGAACCGACCTGTAAGATATAATAAGATGGGTGGAATTTTTTAGAAATCCCCAAGACATCCCAGTGTCATAGCCTCAGCTCCTAGGGAATACTATTTACCTTGGTAAAAATGCTTCCTCCAGGCAACCTGGAATTTTAATCTAGAAGGGCCTCTCTCTGCAGTCTATACTGTTTCTGTACAGCCTTTGCATGGACAGCTACAGCTTGTAACCTTAAATATGCCACTTAGGAGGCCTCAACAATACACATCTGTGGCAAAAAGTGGCATATACCTTACTCTTAGATGTATGAGAGATAGTCATGCTTCTAAACACCAAAGGAATTTTAAGAGTGAGAGTGCCCAAAGGCCAGGATTGAATACAGTTATTCCTATGGTGATCTTTGAATATATTAAGGTGAGTCAGGGTGTGCACCCATTTATGAATAAGATCTTTGAAGATCCTCTGGCAGAACTGAATGCATTTGGGCCCAAATTCAATGGGGCCACAGTATATAAACAAAGTAAACTGAACATGGAGATGACAAGCAAAACACCAGAAATTGAAAACAGAGAAGAGAGACAGATTGCCACGTGACAGAGAACTGCCATCACCAGAATGTTACCAAATGTGAGAGAAAGTATAGCCTTATTAACATCTTGATTTTAGACTTCTAACCTTCAAAACTATAAAAAAAAAAAAGCTGTGTGACTATAAATCCCTATTGTTTAAGCCAACCAATGGTGTGGTATTTGTTTTAGCACATCTGACAAACTAAGACCACTAGTATTAATGATTTTATGGCATGCAACTGCCTTTTTTTTCCATTATGATTCAGAGGCAGTTGCCTAACACAATGTTATAAACATATGTAAATGGAAACACAATATATAAAGATGTGAATTGTGACAATAACAACATGAAGAAAGATGGTGCTATATAAAACTGGAAATATTTTATACCATCCGTTTTTGGTAACAGTAGTTCAATCTAATTTATTAAAATGTTTACAAGTTAATTGTAATTCCCAGGGTAATCATTAAGAAAATAACTAAAAATATTCAAAAAAAAGGAAATGAGAATGATAAATTGTATACAACAAAAATAAACCATTTAAACTCAAAGAAGGAATAATGGAGGACGTGAGAAGCAAAATTACATGATATACAGAAAATAAGATATGACAGAAATAAATCCTCCTTTATCAATAATTACCCTACATACAAAAGGATTAGCCATTCAAATAAATAGCAGAGACTGGCAAAATGAATGTTTTAAAATGACATAACTACCTTTTGTCTACAGGAGTTGCTTTCAATCCAATACAAAAGTAGGTTGGAAGCAAAAGGATGGAATATGATATTCCATGCAAATCATAACCAAAACAGAGCTGAGAGGATATATTAATATCAGTTTAAGTAGACTTAAAGTAAATAAAAAGTTATGAGACAAAGGACATTGAAATTGATAAAATAACTCATCAAAACCATAAAAATTACAAAAATGCACACCTAACAACAGCCCCAAAATACATGAAAGAAATATGATGGGTGAAGTACATATTTATATAACATTTGGATATTTCAATACTGAAATTCCAGTAATAGAACAAACAGATGATCAAAAATAAAGGACTTAAACAATGCTACAAACCACCTAGGCCTAGCAAACCTATACAGAACATGCCACACAACAGAATGAAATATACATTCTTTTCAAGCATCCATGGAATATTCAAGGGTAGATCATATATCTGGTCACAATAGAAGTCTAAAAATTTTTAAGTGACTGAAATCACAAAGTATCTGCTCCAACATAATGGGATGAACCAAAAAGACAGTAACATAAGTAAAACAAGAAAAATGTGTGGAAATGAAACAACACCCATTTAAAAAACAATGGATCAAAAAATGAATCAAAAGAAAAACTGGAAAATATTTTGTGAAGAATGAAAATGGTAACACAACACACCTAAATTTGGGGGATGAATGGAGGGCAGTGCTCAAGCAACTATAACTTGAACCAATTTCTTTCACAAAGAATAGTCCCAAGAACAAACTTGACATCATACAGAACTATAATTAGAAGAGTAAACTAAACACAAAGTTCTGAGAAAAAGGAAATAATAAAGATTAGGGTGAAGGAACACAGAATATACAGGAGAAAAACAAAAGACAAAAATCCACAAATCTAAAGTTTATTTCTTGGAAAACATCAATACAATTGCCAAAACTTTAGATAGATTGACAAAGAATAAATGAAGAAAACACCAATAAATAAATTGAGAGATTAAAGTGGGACATTAGAACTTTAAAGATTAAAACAGGATTTTTTTGTTACTTTATTATATAAACAATAGTAATCCAACAAATTGAATAATGTTGATAGGATAAACTTCTAGAAATAAAAAAAATACAAAACTGACTCAAGAAATAGAATATCTTAATAAAACTATAATAAGCAGAGTTTGAATCAGAAATTAAAAACATCTCAGTAATGAAAAGGACAAGCAAAATGATTTCACTGTTGAAATCAATAAAATATTGAAAGAAGAACTGGCGACAATCTTTTTCAAGCACTTCCAAAAAACAGAGTAGGAGAAATAATTAAAATGTGTTATATCTATACAATGGAACAGATTCAAATAAAAATATAACAATGTACATGCTACAACAATGTACAAATAAAAACATGCTAAATTAAAGAAGTCAGATATAAAAATTTCATGTTTTAATGATTCCATTTACAGCTATTCAGTAGTCCTTTGTAGGTATACACCATGATTGCCCCTTACTTCCCTTCAGTCATTGTACCCTTAGGCCACCTCCATCCATTGTGAATCTTGGACACTGCCACCATAAGTGCCAATGTGCAAATGTGCATTCCTGTCCCCACACTCAGCTCCTCCAGGTATGTGCTGAACAACAGGGTTGCAGGATAAGGCAAACTCACCCTAGCCTCCTGTGGAACCATCACACTGCCCTCCAAAGGGGCTGCACCTCTCAGTTTCCCTACTGACAGTGAATAGGTGACATCTCTTTCCCCACATATTCTCTACACTTGTTTCTCTCTGTTCACTTAACAATTTTATTCACAATTAATACAATCCAACCTAAGTAAATAGACATGCATTAACCATCATCATCTATATGAAGAGATTTCCTTTTCTCTCACAAAGACATACCCCTCCCTTATGCCCCCACCTGTTGACATTTAGTTTTACCCTAATGCTTTTATTATATTCAGTGGAAGCAACTTACAGTGTTACTGCTGACTATAGACCCAAGCTTTTTCCTGTGTACCATCCATTTTCAGTACCTTGCAATGTTGACATTCATTTGTTCCCCCACATGCAAAAAAGGTTTTTTTATTTGTAAATTTAATCACCATCATTGTCCTCAGGCATTCTTAAGTTATACTGTCTCAGTCTTTATCCTTCATCTTTCCTTCTGGTTTCATACATGTCTCCATCCCTTCTTCCTCAATCATACTGACATACAGTTTCATTCAGAATACTTTAATGAAACTGTAAGGCATGCAATTTGGTGAATTAACATTATAGGCTGTATGTTGAATGAAATATCAGAAACAAAAAGACAAATATTATCATGCCTCACTCATTTGGGCTAACTGTAATAAAAAAAACTCAGTGAACTGAAGTTGAGCACATGGGTTATCAGGCTGGGGCCTATTTTAAAAGGTTCTAGATTGTAAGCTCTTGCAGTAGTCACATCTGTTCAGGAGCAATAACTGTTATTCCTGAATTCTGAGATACTAAGCTGTTTGTATATAATCTGGTCACTCCCAGAAACTTAAGGTATTTGCAGGACATATGAGACTTAGATTTAGAGCTCTGAAGCTATGAAAGTCAGCACTATTTCATATAGGAACTGTTTAAAAATTGCAAATGGGATAAGACTGACTAGTGCTATGAATGAAGCTGATATAGATAAGTATGGGGTAGATCAGAATACATGGAAAAGAACATCATTCATATCTTAAAACTTCAATTTCTGTGTAAGACCAAAGGGAGAGATGTTTGTTTGGTACAAAATTTGTATTTTAGGTAGCACAATACCTAATTTAACTTGTTTGGTCAGTTTAGCTGAACACAATAAGTACATGGAATCTTGAATAGCGCATGAGATCTTATTGCTTGTCCCAGTTAGTGTGAGGCTTCACTATATCTCCAAGTAATTTTGGCAGTGAATAAACAAATATTTGTAAAGTTCCCTTGGGGGCCTGGGGAGAAAGCAAATATTCTACTTCCCCATATGGAGAATTCCTGATATTCTCACAAGCATATCCATAGGCTGCACCCTGATCTTGGCATTTGCCCTTGTGAACCTTATTCCTGCAAAAGATAGGCTAAGCCTACATAAAATTATGCCTAAGAGTCACCCTCAGAGAACCTATTTTGTTGCTCAGATGGCCTCTCTCTCTCAGCCAACTTGGCAGGTGAACTTACTGTCCTCCCCACTACATGGTACATGACTGTCAGAGGCATAAATCTCCCTGGAAATGTGGGACAGAACTGCCAGGATGAGCTGGAACCTGGCATCATGGTTTTGAGAAAGGCTTCTAGACAAAAAAAAAGATTAAGAGAGAATGAGACAAAATAAAGTCTCATCGCTGAGAGATTTCAAACAGTCAAAATTTTGTCCTGGAGGTTATTCTTATGCATTACATAGGTATCCCTTTTTAGTTTATAGTGTGTCAGTGTGGCTGTAGGGAAGTACCTGAAACCAGTCAGCTGTGTTCCAGTAGCCTTGACTCTTGATGACAATTGTATGATATGGCTTTTAAAACATGATTGTGTGATTGTGAAAACTTTGTGGCTGATACTTGTTTTTTCCAGTGTATGTACAGATGAGTATAAAAATACAGATAAAAAATAAAAAAGTAATAGGGGGATGAAGCATAAAATAAATTGGGTAGATTGAAATACTAGTGGTCAATGAGATGGAGGGTTAAGGGATATGGGATATATGAGCATTTTCTTTTCATTTCTTTTCCTGGAGTGATGCAAATGATTGAAAAATGATCACAGTGATGAATACACAACTAGGTGCTGACATTTTGAGCCATTAATAGAACACCATATATGGACTGTATGTGTGTGATGATTTGTAAATAAAAATATTTAAATAAAAAAAATCTATGGTGGGCAGGACACAGTGGCTGAGCAGGCAGAGTTCTCTCCTACCACGCCAGTCAATTCCTGGTGCCTGCCCAGGCAAAAAAAAAGTCTAAGGAGACCAGGTACCTGTTTTATTTTGTTCACATAATTTTGCATATTGAAATGTCCTTATTTATCCACCTTTCAATTACTGGTTTCCAAATTTATTTGATGGAATTCCATCAAATTCCACCAAAGAACACTTTGCCTATAAGGACCCAGTCAGTGTCTCTTGCTCCCTTCCTAGTCTCCAGGACCTAGAATGATTTCTTATACAACAATGGAGTCAGAAACTGTATTGGTTTGCTACAGCTGCCAGAAAGTAATCTATAAGAAATGGAATAGCTTTTATAATAGGAATTTATTATTACAAGTTTACAGTTCTAAGGCCATGAAAGGTGTCCAAATTAAGGCAGCAACAAGAGGTTACCTTCACTCAAGAAAGCATGATGCTGTCCATAACAACTCTGTCAGCTGGGAAAGTACATGGCTGACATCTACTGGCTCCTTGCTCTGGGATTCCTTTGCTTTCAGCCTCTGTTTCCTGTGTAGATACCTCAGTTGGTTTCTCCAGGGCTGGGCTTCATCTCTTGGCTTCCCTTGACTCGCTCCAGGTTCTGGATTGCTTAGCATCTCATGGGAAGTCACATGGCAATGTCTGCTGGGCTCAAAGCAGCAGTCTAGGAATCTGCTATCTCTGTCAGCACTCCAAGCATCTCCAAACATGTCTCTAAGCAACTGTTATCTGTTCTCTAAATGTCAGGTCTGCAGTTTCTCCAAAATGTTTCCTCTTTTAAAGGACTCTAGTAAACTAATCAAGACCCACCTTGAATGGGTAGAGCCACACCTCCATAGAATCAGATGGCTACACCCACAACAGGGTGTGTCATATCTTCATGGAAATAATCCTACAAAGTTGAAACCCTAAATGATAGGTCAGGCCCCATAAGATTGTATCAGAATTAATACATGGCTTTGCTGGGGTACATAATAGTTTCAATCTGGCAAAGAAACATTTATGAAATAATAAAGCAATGAATGAATCTTCCTTCCTGCCCTTCAAAATGGCCTTATATTTTTAGTCTTCATCATCATCTGAAGATTCTAATTTTGTAACTGTCTGGTAAATCCTCCAACACTATGTATGTGCAGAATGAAGCCCTGACATGGTTTATTATCTGTGTAATCAGTGTGACCACTGGTGTATAGCCACTCATAGGTTTATTAACTGTGTTTAAACAGAATGCAAAATATATTGTGTATGTACCCAGTGTACATAACATGGAAAGTGCAGGACTTTAAGAGAAGAGTTAAGTGCTTTCCTCTTGGACTTATTTGAGAAAAAGTTTGATCTCTTCTGTGACTTACAATGCAGGGGATCTGCTCAGTTCTCCAAACAATAAACTGTGAGCAGACCTCATTCACTTTCACTTTGATACATCCTGTTAATATCCAGACATTTCTTGTGCCAAAGCAACATGTGAAATTTTATTGTATCAATTTTTGCCTATTTTCATTTCTTATTTTGACTCTTTGCATCCTTTTACCATTTTTGTCTTGAAGCTCTTTCACTAGTTTTAACTTTCCTTTCCAAGATTCTATGTCTGACTGTGTAATATTGTATGTATTAGCCTCCAGTCACTATTACATTGATGTTAATAAAATCAAATAAGACTAAAAGTTCAGCTCTTCAGTAGCACCAGAAAAATTTCAAAAGCTCAACAGTTACATGTGTCACCAATGGCTTCTGTAATGGATTGTGCTTAGATGCCGAGAGAATATTATCCTCATTGATGACAGCACTATTTGAATATGTTGATCTGCCGCTTAGTATTTTTCTATTTTTAGGTCTATGATTTATTTTCTGTTTCTCTATTAATTGCTCTCACTGCTCAAATGATGTTTTCATTGTATTTCTTTCAACTTCTTAAGGTAAGTATGCATATTGTTTAATTAGTATTTGCCACAAGATAAGGCAAAGAATTATCCTATAATATTGGTTTAGATTTTTTTTCCTTTTTCAGGAAGTTGTGCCTTCATATATAAATATATTGGATATATATATGTAATCCATTCTACACCCAACATTACTGACTTTTTTTGATATATTGGATATATTGATATATTGGATCAAGAAGGGATGGGTTTTGTTATATGATCCAATGTGAGAGGGTAGACATGACATATACTTTGAATTAATAATTTGTTCACATTAAAGCTATTTGTTTTCTACCCTGAATGGTTTTTGCTGTTTTCTCTGTATTATGCAAGAATGTAAGAGGAAAGGAGGAGTCAATATTTCCTTTAGTTCAACTGTACATTTTTTTTCTGCAATACCCTGCAATACTGCCTATAGCCCACCATCAGTGCTTGGATTTTAGAGGACACACTTAACATCTCTTTAATCCACTGCATTAATGTATTTAAAGGAAAGCAAATGCCAGGTGAATGGATATCAGATTATTTATTGATAGAGATGTTGGGTGACATGGTTTTGGTGTGTGGAAACAAACAGATGCCTAACATTGAACCTCCGTACTAAGCAGATTTGTCCACAAAGACCAGGATGGGCTCAGCAGTGAAAAGACTGTGGCTGCATGGCAATAGATGCTTTTATATATTAAAATGACATTGAGGATGCAGAATGCCTGCTTCCTGGTGGCCCTTTAAGACATCAGGAAGGAGAGCTTATCAGAGCACTCACCCATCATAAAGGCACCAAGGACTTCAGTCACTACTTTTGTTTGCTGAGAACTTTTACAATTTTTTTGAATCATAATTAAAAAGAAACATGGGTGTCCCTCACAAGCAGTGGGGACAACCAAAGCAATAGGCTGAGCCCCCAATCTTGGGGTTTGTTCATATGAAGCTTTAACCCCACAAAGGGATAGGTCAAGCCTACTTAAAATTAGGTCTAAGAGTCACCCCCAAGAGAACCTCTTTTGTTGCTCAGATGTGACCTCTCTCTCCAGCCAATACAACAAGCAAACTCACTGTCCTCCCCCTGTCAACATGGGACATGACTCCTAGGAGTGTGGACCTTCCTGGCAACTTGGGACAGAAATCTTAGAATGAGCTGAGACTCTGCATCAAGGGATTGAGAAAACCTTCTTGACCAAAAGGGGAAGAGTGAAATGAGACAAAATAAAGTGTCAATGGCTAAGAGATTCCAAAGAGAGTCAAGAGGTTATCCTGGAGGTTATTCTTATGCATTCAATAGATATCACCTTGTCAGTCAAGATGTAACAGAGGTTGGAGGGAACTGCTTGAAAATGTAGAGCTGTGTTTGAGTAGCCATGTTTCTTGAAGATGATTGAATAATGACATAGGTTTCACAATGTGACTGTTTTATTGTGAAAACCTTGTGTCTGATGCTCCTTTTATCTACCTTATCAACAGACAAGTAAAACAAATGGAATAAAAATAAATAATAGGGGGAAGAAATGTTAAAATAAATTTAGATTGAAATGCTAGTGATCAATGAAAGGGAGGGGTAAGGGGTATGGTATGTATGAATTTTTTTTTCTGTTTTCTTTTTATTTCTTTTTCTAAATTGATGCAAATGTTCTAAGAAATGATCATGATGATGAATATGCAAGTATGTGATGATATTATGAATTATTGATTATATATGTAAAATGGAATGATTGTAATAAAAATACTATGAAAGCAGAGGAGAGGAACTATTAACACTGTTGGAGTAGATAGAGATGAATGTCAGGGAGGCTTCAAAGAGGAAGTGGTGCTTGAGCAGTATCTTAGAGGAAGAATAAGAATTCACCAGCAGGTATAATTGTGAAGGCATTCCAAGATGGAGAGTCAGTGTGAATAAAAGTGCAGAGATAGACAAAAGCACAGTTAGTTTTGGAGAATAACAAGAAGTAAGTTATGGCTTGGATTTATGGGAAAATGAGGGGAATACTAAGAGATGAAATTAGAAAAGTAAGTAGGAGCTAGATTTCTAAGCACCTTGAACTCTAAACCAAAAAGGCTTTATGGGTTTTAAGCAGGGGAGTGACATGAACAAATATGTTCTAGAAAAGATAAAAAATTGAAACTGACTGAGAAATTACTATTGAATAGCCTCAATGATTACTAGCAAATTGATAACAAAGAATAGTGGAAAGTAAGTTGAATAAATAAATACCTATCCACAGACTCATTAAAGCAAACATTTTGCCAGACAGAATGAATGTGATATATACAAAATGTTGGCTCAAAAGATCTTGCTCTAAAATTGAGTGTATATGTGCCCCAAAAGACATGCATAAGAATGTTAATAGCAGCCCAATTTAAAACAGCCAAAGGCTAATTAAATAAAAAGTCTATTAACAAATATATACCAATGCTGAAGGTGAATAATAGGGGCAGGAGGATAAGAGGTATGGAATATTTTGGGTTTTCTCTCTCTATTTTCTTTTGGAGTAATGGAAATGCTCTAAAAGTGATTGTAGTGTTGCATGCACAACTATGTGATGATATCATGAACCAATGACTGTAGATTTTGGATAGATTGTATGGTACATGAATATATTTTAATAAAACTGCATTAAAAAAAGAAACATGGGTAACCTCACAAAGTTGGATCAGGAAAAACACATGATTTTTCTGGAGTACACAACAGCTTCAGACCAGTAAATTTCACATTGTGTTCCTCAAAAAGACATGTTCTTTCTATATACAAAAATACATTCATTCCATTGCAATGTTTCAAAAGCCTAAACCTTTCCAGTAACTATACAAATACAAGTCAGAAATAAAACAAAAGCTCATCAAAGTTAGCTACAGGCATGATTTGTACTAAGGCAAAATTATCTTGTGGATGTGGTCCTGTGAAACTCAAAACAAATTATCTGCTTCTAATATACAAAGGAAGGACAGTTAAAGGATACATATTCCCATTGCCATAGGGAGAAACTGAAAGGTAAACAAGAGTCACTGGACCAAAACAGTCCCAAAAATTTGCTGAGGAAACACCACTGGATTTCAAATTCTGAGTCATTAATAGAATAATGTTTCTCTTCTGGGTTTCAAAGAGGGGTAATGTCATCCTTTCCAAAGAATTACACAGTGGCCCTGCTCTCTACAAACACTGGAGTGATGGTTGTGACACTAGGGAACATATAGGGACCACCTTTTTCTTGGCTTCACATTCTCCAAGCATCATGGCAATACCCAGGGTCTCTGCCACCTCTTGAGCACATGCTCAAACCTCTCAAAACACTGGAGCAATTTCCAGGTTCCCCCATACCTGGTTTATTTGTGCCATCCTCTCTCAAGCCTGGGGCACCCAATGAAGTGGAAGGCCCACCTTCTATTTCTGGGGCAAACTCACCACTTGCACATGGGTGGGTCTGCTCTCCTGTCCTGAGATTTCCTGGTTCCAGACCTTAGCTTCCATGGTTCTGCCTCAGAAGTAATTTTTCCTTCAATTTTTCCCTTTTAGTCCAGAGTGGGAGTGGTTCCATTTAAATGGCTTTCACAGCATTCTCACTGGTTTTCTATGCAAAATGCAGGTAGGAATCATAACAGACAATGGGACTTTTATAAATCCTTTCTGGATAACTCCATCTCCAGTCTTCACTTGTCCTATAATGCCTAACTGGTTCCATGTTTAGTTAAATCTTCATATGGGATAATACCCATTGGGGTCTTGATTTATGGAAGTGTGGAATTTTCCAGACCATCAATTACTGTTTTCTTTGTACCCAAGAGTTCAGTTCTTAACTCATCTCTTTCTTGTCACATTTTACTAGAAACAGTAGGACAAGCAGGTTGCATTCTCCATATTTACTCTGTAAATTTCTTCTGCTAAATTTCCAAGTTCACCACTCTCAAATTCTGCTCTCCATCTAATATCAACACTTAATTTTGCCAAATTATCCACCACTTTAAAACAAGAATTGCTTCCTTCCAATTTGCAATAATACATTTCTCATTTGTGTCAAAAGCCTCATTGGAGATATCCTGAGAGTTTACATCCCACCAAAAGTCTCTTCAAAGCATTCTACAATTCTTATAACTTTTCCAGAATCTTCCCCTTATCCATTTTTTAAAAAAAATATTCCATTATGCTTCGTATTTGCAAACCTCAGCACCACACTTATGTGGTAAAAAAAAATCTGAATTAGTTTGCTAAATGCTTCCAGAAAGCAATGGTAGAAAAGTGGACTCTAAAAATACTTTGAATAAGGTCACAGACAGAAATGATGCATGTGCTATTGCAAACTGAAAGAAAGTTGATCTTTGTTTTAAAATGGCAAAGAAACATGCAAAATTGTTAACTGGTTTTAGATGGAAGACAGATTTTAAATATCCAAGTTGGATATTTAGCATAAGAGATTTCCAAATTAAAATGTGGAAAGTGTGGCATGGTTTCCTCCTTGCAGCTTATAGCAAAATGCAACAGGAAAGAGATGAGTTGAGAACTGAACTCTTGGGTAAAAAGAAAGGAGACATTGGTGTTCTGGAAAATTCTGAACTTCCATAAAGTGAGACACCAGTGAAGAAGGCCCCAGGTGAGCATTTAACTAAACATTGACCCAGTCAGTCATTTCAGAATACACCAGAACTGGAGATGGAATTACCCAGGAAGGATTTGTGGAAAGTCCTATTGTCTGATGCTTGTGATCCCTGCCCATTACATGGGAAACCAGTAAGAGTGTTGTGGGATCTGTATAAAGGAAACCACTGTCAGTCTGGACTGAGAGGGACAGAAAAGGGACTCACTGGAGGAAAAATAACTTCAGAGGCAGAACTATGGAAGCTAAAGTCTAGTCAAGAAACCTTGGGCCAGGAGAGCAGATTAGCCCAAGCACTTGGAGAGGCAAAGGATGGGCCTTCCTCCTCCTTGCAGTGGAAGAGTTGTGCTACACCAGACCTTGGAGGAGGTGGAGCACATTCTTTGGGGAATGGGGAGAGCCTGGCTGCCACCACATGGAGGAACTGAGCATGTGCCCCAGAGATTGCAGAGAGCCCAGGTGCAGCCCCAATACTTGAAGAAGGTGGAGCTGAGAAAAAGGTCATCTCCCCAATCTCCCCCAAGGTTGCATTTGGAAAGAGGCCAGCCACTGTGTAAGCCCTTGGAAAGGGTGGGACTCTGATTTCTAAAGCCCCAAAGATAAATGACCCTCAGACTCTGAGATCTAATGGAGTTAGATTTCTAATGTCCTACAGGTTTTTGAAACTGCTTGGGTCTGGTGAACCCTGCATTCCTTCCAATTGCTCCCTGTGGAAATGGGAAAATGTATTCTATGACTGTTCCTCCTTTGTATGTTGACAGCAAATAACTTGCTCTGAGTTTTATAGGTCCAGAGCCAAAGGAGAATTTTGCCTTAGGACAGACCATGCCTATAACTTACTTTGATGAGACTATGTACTGGTTTTAACCTTGTATTGTATTTGTATTGTTACTGAAATGCTTTAAGGTTTTCTGATATAGTTTATGGAATGAATGTATTTTGTTTATTCGAAACATGTCTTTTTTAGGGTCCAGAAGGTAGTATGTGCTGGTTTGAAAGAAAAGCCATGGTTTAATCTTAATCTAATCTTGTGGAGTCAACCCTTTCTTGTAAACCTTATTCAGTACTGTTGGTTGGGAACTTGATTAGATAATCTCCATGGAGATGTGATTTGTGCAATTGTGGGTATTAACTTGTGAATAGAGGGAGATGTGACTCCACCCATTCCAGGTGGGTCTTGATTACTTTACTGGAATCATTTAAGAGGAAGCATTTTGGAAATAGTCCCTTTTTAGAGTCATGAGCACCTTGAGAGCCCACACAGCCAGAGACCTTTGGAAAACATCCCCAAAAGAGCTTCATGAAACAAGAAGCCTGGAGAGAAACCTAACAGACATTGCCATGTTTGCCATGTGACTTTCCCATTGAGAGAGAAACCCTGAACTTCATCAGCCATTCTTGAGTGAAGGTAACCTCTTGTTGGTGCCTTAATTTGGCCATTTTTATAGACTAGCTTTCTTTCATTGGGACATTTTCAGGGCCTTAAAACCATAAACTTGCAACTTAATAAATTCCCCCTTTTTACAAGTCATTTTGTTTCTGGTATATCATATTTTGGCAGTCTGCAAACTAAGACATGTCCTTTCAAAACATTTTAAGTCTTCTCTATCAAGCTCCTCACAATTCTTTCAGAATCTTCCCTTTATCAATTTAAAAAGCCATTCCAACATGTTTGGTATTTGCAAACTGCAGCACCCCACTTCTCTGGTACTAAAATCTGTACTAGTTTGAAAGTTGCCAGAATGTGATATACCAGAATTGTAATGGATTTTTCAAAGTGGAATTTAATAAATTACAAGTTCATAGTTCTAAGGAAGCTAAAGTGTTCAAATTAAGGCACCAGCAAGAGTTTACCTTCATTCAAGAAAGGTTGATAGGTCAGGAACTCCTCTATCAGCTGGGTAGTCATGTGGCTGAGCCCTTGCTCTTGGGCTCTGCTGCTTTCAGTCTCTATTCCTGTGGGAGTTTCTCACTTTGCTTCTCTGGGGCTGGCCATCATCCCTTGGCTTCCCTTGGTTTTCTCCATGTTCTGGCTTGCTTTAACACCTCATGGTGACATGTGCTGGCCTCCAAGAATCTCCAAACATCTGTGCCTCTGTTCTCCAAATGTTGGCATATGTATCAGCTCTGTTCTGAGGTTTCTATTGGTTCTGTCATTTATGACTCTCTCCAAAATGTTTCCTCTTTTAATGGATTCCAGTAAACTAACTAAGACCCACCTGGAATGGGTGGAGTCACATTTCTGTATAGTCAAAAGTCCACAACCATTGGATGTGGAACATTTCCATGGAGACAATCTAATCAAAATTTTTCAATTTACAGTATTGAATTAAGGTTGAAAGAAACAGCTGCCATCACAAGATTGGATCAGGATTAAATCGGCTTTTCTGGAGTACATAATACTTTCAAATGAGCACAGCTCTCCTTTTAATTTAAATTTTAAAATTTTTTCCTTTTCTCATTTGTGGAAGAAATGGAAATGTTCACAGACAGATTGTGTTGGTGAATGCATTAAAGTCTGTAATTACAACAGGAGCTACTGATTGCTCACTCAGGATGGATTATATGGTTTGTGAATAAAACCGCATAAAAAAATAAACAGAAAGATACAAGGGTTGATCAAAAATTACTCGTAATGAACTAACAGCTCAAGGAACAAATCACCAGAAAATTTGGCAATATCTTGCAAAGAATGAAAATGAAAACATACAATATCCAAACTATGACAAATTTTAGATAGATTGACAAGGAAAGAAAAAGAGAAGATACAAATAAAAATCATTTGCACTGAAATTGGGGAATATTACTGCTGACTTTACAGACATAAAAAGGATTGTAAGAGGATATTAAGTACCAATGTACGTTAACAAATTAGTTAACTTAGATGAAACACACAAATTAAGTAAACTGCATCAAGAAGAAATAGACAACTTCAAAAGACCAAGTTATAAAAAAAAAACTCCCAATGCAGCAAAGTCTAGGACAATATACTTTATTAGTGATTTAAGTAGAATTTCTCCAAAGAAGATACAAATACTCAATAGCACAAGAAAAGATATTCAACATTATTGGTTATCAGAGAAATGCAAATCAAAAGCACAATAAAATACCACTTTATATCCATGAGATGGCTATAACTAACAAAGCAAAAATTGTTAAATATTTGTGAATAAATAGAAAGAAAAGAGAAACAAGAATACTGATATTATAGCTACTGGCATTGTAAAATGATATAGAAACTGTGAAATCCAGTTTGCCAGTTACACAGGAAAATTAAATTTCCATTATGACCCAGGAATCTCACTTGGTATATACTCAAAAGAACTCAAGGCAGGTACCTAAATAGATATTGTACAACAATGTCTCCAGCAGCATTGTTCAAAGTAGACAAAAGGTAGAAACAACCCAAGTTGTTTAACAGATGAATGAGTAAACATTAACAGATGAATGAGTAAATAAAAGTGTTATATACAGTATGGAATGATATTTAGCTGTACAAGTGAATAAAGTTCTGATGTATACTGTAACATGGATGAACCATAAAAATGACATGCTATATAAAATAAGCCAGAAACAAAATGACAAATATGTAGGAATATATTTATACAAAATAACTAAAAAGAAGGAAAATGCATAGAGACCAAAGTCTGCTTGTTACCAAATTATGTTATATTATGTAAGGCCAGATGTGAGGAGTGGTAGGAGTTGCTGCTTAATGGCTATAGAGTTTCTGTTTGATGTGATGAAAAAGTTGCAATAATGGTTATTGGTAATGGAAGCACAACATAATGAATATAACTGAACAAACTGAAATGTCTATCTTAAAGTGTTAAATGGGAAATTTTGGGTAATATAAATAGAACCACAAGAACAAGTTTTTAAGAAAACACAATGAAATATAGCACCTTATTCATGAGGACAGCTAATATAAAAAATGTAAATAATAGCAAAGGTACAGAGAATTAGAAACTTTGCACATTGTTGGTGGGAATATAAAATGATGTAACCATGTTGGAAAACAGTTTAGAAAATCTCCCCCAAAAATGTACAATTATTATATGACCTGGCTCTCTACTTTTGGATATATTCCAAAATGAAGGAAGAAGAGAAACTCAAAAAGATAGTTGTACAGCAGTACTCATAACAGTGGTTTCATAATAGCTAAAAGATGGAAGTAACCCAAGTATTCATTGACAGAAGTGGATAAAATATGTGGTACATACAATGTAATAGTATTCAGCTGTAAAAAGAATGAAGTCTGATACATGCTACAACATGGATGAACTAGAAGACCTCACACTGAATGAAATGTCAGACACAGAGAAATATTTCATGATTATGCTTATTTGAAATAAGCAAGCTCAGAGACAGACAGTATATTACAGCTTACCTTGGGCAGGATAAAGGGGCAACAGGTAGTTAATGCATGATGGGTACAGGGTTTCAGTTTGGGGTGATGGGAAATTATGGTAATGGATGGTGGTAAGCAAAGCACAACACTGTCAATGTAATTAATCCCAGTAAATGGAATGGTTGAGATGGTAAAGTGCATGTTGTACACATTTCCACAATTAAAAAAAGAACAACAAAAGAATCAATGACAATTAAATGCAGTACATAAACTTATATCAGCTCTAATAATAGAGAAAGACTCAAAAAGACTTTATTGGGATAAAAAAATTGGAATACAGAATATGCCTCATAACAATATTAAATGTCTTCAACTTGTTAACTGTACATAAGGCAGTTACATGAGAGTATCCTAATTCATCAGATATGTACATGAAAGTATTGTGTTTAAGAAGCATGGTATATCCAATCTATGCCCAAATATTTAGAAGGGAGGGAGGGAGGGAAGAAAGGAGGAAGGGAGAAAGAAAGAAGGAACAGCAAATGTGGCAAAATGAAAAGAAATGGAGTGGACCAGGATATGAGAAGAAGGGGTATGTGTTGGTATTATTATTGTCCTTTAAGTTAGAAATTAATTCAATAATGTTAAAGAAAACCATTGAAATGAGAAGGGACTGAAAATGGTACACTAGAAAATATCAATTAAAACATTAATGGAGGAATTAAATAACCAAAAATACTTATAAAACAAATAAGATGTAAGTTTTAAGTCTTTAATTGCAAGTAATTTTATCCAATTATGCCAAACTCTTCTCTAATTACTTGTTTTAATACTTTTTCATTCAAAGTAATTACATAATTAGAGCAGAGCTTGGCATAATGTATAGGAGAAGTTGCAAACATTTATTTGCCTGTAAGAGGCTTCCTTTGGATCCAAGGGCCCAGAGAGGTTGAAAGTGAAAGAATAGAAAACAACAGAGATACTTCATGCAAGTAACAATAATAATAATAAAAATTTAGGGTGACTAGAGTAATAGATAAAATTAAAACAAACATAATTACAAAAGACAACATATATATCTACAAGAGGATTAATCTATCAAGTACATATAAAATTATAAACATGCAAGGAGCAACAGTGCACCAAATTATATGGAGGAAAAAAGTGACAGATTTGAAGGGAGAATAGACAGTTCAACAATAATAATTTGAGAATTCAAATTCCTGCTTTCACAAATGAATAGAAAAACTAGACAGATTATCAGTAAGAAAACAAGGACTTGAACAACAGTATAAACCAACTAGATCCAGAAGAATATTCATTCTTCAAGTGCAAGTGGAATATTCACAAAATAGGCCATTTGTTACCCCCACAATATTTATAAAAACACTCAAATCATCAGTATGTATTTTTACCAAAGTGCAATGAAACTAGAAATCAATAACAGAAGGGAAATTGGAAAGTTCCACAGACATGTGGAAATTCAACTAGACAATCAACCAATGGGTCACAGATGAAGTCATGAGGGAAGTTAGAAAATACTTTGAGATATACAAAAATGAATACACAACATAACTTTTAGGATGCACTGATAACACTGGTAATAGAGAAATTTGTAGCCATAAATACCTATATTGAAAAATAACAATCTCAAATCATTAACATAATTTTCTATCTTAAAGAAATACAAGAAGAAGAGCAAACTAAACCTAAAGCTGGCAGAAGGAAGGAAATAGAGTAGAGAAGAAATAGAAAATAGCAAAACAATAGGATCACCACAATTAAAAGCTGATCCTCACAGAAATAAAATCATTTTTAAGAGAACACTATAATTGTGCTACAACCGATTAGATATCTTTGCCAGCAGGGAAAAAATTCCAAGGAATACACCTTGCCTGCACTATAATAATTACTTTTGAAAATTCTGTTTTTGAGAAAAAAAATTTAATGCATATATTTTTAAAAGCAGGTATTTTAAGCAATCATGTATTCTGTTTTATTCATATTTTATGTTACCCATTGTCTTCCTAGCTTGGTGATTATGCAAGGGAAGTCATAATCTCTTTGATTTAAGGCTGTGTCAATCATTCAATGGAAATATACAGGTAAATAAAACAATCAATCATCTACCCTGTAGCACTTAAAAGTTCAGTTTATGAGATAATTTAAAATAAAAATGGCATTCACTTGTATATATAGTATTGCAGGATCTCTTTTGTTGAGTGGAACAAGCCTCTTGGAAAGAACAGGTTGTTTATGGAAAACTTAAGAATTCAGCTGGGAAAAATCCTAGAAAATTTTCTTGGGCTACAAACTGGTTTAATGGGAAACTGTACAAAATCCCAGCAACAACCAACTGCTCTTTGCAGAAACTGAGAGTGGAATGGACTGCAGGCAACTGAGTGTTACAAAGAAACCCTCAGGTTCTGAAGGCCATCGTAACCCTATGGTCCTTGTTCTTAGGACAGTGGGAACCTATCAACAAAGTTAAAGAAGAATGACATGATGAGATATCTGTGTCCAAGGAAGCCCTTTAGATTTAGGATGCATTAACATAAGGACTAGAAGTATGTCAAGAGGAAATTCAGAAAGTATTAATGAATTTTAAATATTCAAAGATGGCTGCCCACAAGACTTGATGAAAGAAATGAGAATTGTAACATTTGGAAAATGAAGTGAAGAATAATTTAATCCTCTCTCCTTGAATTCCACATAGACCAAGTACTGATGGCTTACTTGGGGCCTCACCTGAGTCTTATTGTAGGTCATCCCACAAATGCAATCTGGAAAAATCTGAACATTAAAATAAATAATAACAGAAGAGAATACATTGAATAAAATAGAATACATAAATCTTTAGATCTATAACAAACAGGTGGCAAGCAAGTCTTTTGTAAGACAGAAAGCCAAATAAAATATATAAGCAGTGTATTGGAAAAAAATGGGGAAAAAAAGACCATTTGTCAACCATTAGATTTGTAGGTGACTGAGTCAAGGGAATGGTGGGTAGAGGATGGATGGTAACCATAGTATTGCTATAATCTCAGAATATGTCCTCACAGAACATCATTCAGTGCCAAAGTAAAAGCTTGTTTTCACATCTGAAGGAAGCTGACAGAAATTTCATCAGGTTTTCAAATTCATATCACCAGTGGGTAAGGTAAGTGCATCTCCTAGCCCTTGTCATGGGCTGCACTGAGGAAAGCATAACTTCTGGGTTCCTATTGAGAATGTAGGGATTAAATCTCAAAAGGAAACACTGGGCAGACCAAGGTTGAGGTCATTTGTGATCCTTAAATTTGTCAAAAGTGTGAAAGTGAATGAAAGCCTCATGAGGTTCTACATAAAGCTGACTGGATAAAGTTGACTGGAAAAATAGATTTTTTTTAGATGGTTTGGGAAGGCTGGAACAGTTGAAGTCACTTGTGAGTGGGATTACACTGAAGCAAAGTTGATTTCCTGATTTGGTGTTTTCTAGGTGAGTTTCTTTTTTTTGGTAGATAAATGCACAGGAGTACTTTTATGAAATGTTTTTTGGTAGCCAAATGTGGTAAAATTATAACAACTGGAGAAGTCTTAGTTTATGTAACAGGAGCTCTTTGTACCTACTCTTGCAATTTATATATTTGGTATTATTTCAAAATAAATTATTTTCAAAACTGTCCATGTTGTCACCATGCCATTAAAGTATTCAGAGACCAAATCTAATTAAACACAATTCAACAAAAAAAATGTTAAAGCAGTCAGCCTTTTAACAGGTTGGATGTTTTTAAGGGGCAAGTGTGTGATTATTATATTATGAGCCCTATGTCTTTGGTGTTCTGAATGATTTGGGCTGTTTGTAGAAACAGTGTCTCACAGAAACAATTCCTGCTCCATGTTTTGGTGACTGACTGCCCTTTACACCAAGTTGAAAGCCATGGAGAAGGATGTGTTTTATAAGTCTCATCTCCAAGACAGGAACATCCAGAATTTTGTGTGCTCACTATGGCTTCAAGAGGAGGCTCAGACCTTAGCTCAGATTTTCTGTCCTTGGCTTTCTTGTCTGTCTGTCTGTGCACATCTGTTTCAGGGGAATCGTCTCTCTCTTTCCCCTCCAGGAGTCTCTTGCGTGATATTAATGACTATGGAGGAATGTGGTAATGACTTGTTCACAGCAGGGATTTGCAAGGTGAAGTGCCTGGGGATAATGAAATGCTAGAATTTATCTTTTGTGCTATACTGGGAGGGGAGCAAAGGTAATCAGGGCATTTCATTCATAAATTAACATTTATTGATTGTTTATACCTTTACATAATGTCAGATATATCTAATGTACAGATGGTAAAAATGAAGAAATATACTATGTTGAAATCAACAGTTTTTAATTGAAAATACAGTACAATGTTTATTCAACTTATTAGTATGAAATGATATAAAGAACCAAGAGAAATTAGTTAATAAATCTCAACAAAAAATCCTCACAATATATAAACATAGATGGTTATTAAGTCTACACCTGCTTCAGTGTATTTCATTAGTGTAAAATTTAACTATACATATGAATGCATTTTAACTATACATTATGAATGAATTTTCAAATTTGAAAGCAAAGAGAGAGAAAAGTAAATAAATTGAAAATGGTTCAATTCCACTTGAAATATTATTACAGGAAACAGGCATACACAAAATGATGAAATTGTAGACATACTGATTTCTCCTTTCCACGGGAATCTACAAAATTTAACCAAATGCTGTCAGACTCATAATTTTCCACAGGAGCAATTTACTTTCCATGAATACATCTGATTTACAAAAAACAGCCTGTGATATGACTCTTCAATAAAGTAATAATTTAAGCCCTGCACAAATTTCATCTAGTACTAGATACTGAAAATCACAATCCCATTTTGAACATTAAAAACTGATTTCTTTATATGCATGAATTTTACTAGATGAAAACTTATAACTTGGAGGTCACATATCTTGTTGTAAAATTCACATATAAAACAACTAACAAGGGCGGCTGCCGTGGCTCAGCAGGCAAAGCTCCGACCTGCCGTGCTGGAGGTCTGGAGTTCGATCCCTGGTGCCTCCTGCCCTGCCCATATGCAAATTAAAAAAAAAACAACAACTAACAAACTTGACGTGTACAATTCAGGAGTTTTGGATATTTTCACACTGTGCAAGTACCACCTCTATGTATCAAATTATCTATATACTTTTAAACTACTATCACACCATCGAAAGTTATTTCGGCAAGCTAAACCTAAAAGTAATTGATGATCCTTAATTAGTCATGAGAAATCGTACAATTTGACAATTTTTTTTATTTGACAGCAAGATAAATTTTTAAAGTATATATTTTAAAAATTACTCAAAAGTTTGCTTTCAATAAAGCCAGGAAAGTAAAATTATTACAAATGTTGGAATTTGGGGTAAATAACATTTAAAATTAATGTTGGGAGTTTTATTACCCGTACTTGTAAACTCTTCAACGTTTTTTTCAATTATGTAAATGGCGCAGGAAAAATTAACCAATAAAATAATAAAGGTGTATGCCTAGAAGCAGCATTTCCCCCTTAATCTCGGGCTCTGATATTGTAAAGAAGGATTTTATAAAGCTTAACAATAGCTAATTTTTCCTGCTTAATTTAGCTATTTACATATATTTTAGCTTCTGAATGATAAAAATATCTAGCAAAAGCATTTGTGTCCTTCACTGCTATGCACCTGCTGTGAGTTAAGAATTGTAAAAGAAAAGAGTAATGGGCCCCATCAGGCTAAAGATAAAC